>LDKF01000086.1:112178-128582 GCA_001026735.1 Rotylenchulus reniformis | reverse complement strand
TCGTACATGTAGTCTTTCACCATTTGCTCTGCATCACCGCTCGGCTAATGGCTACTCGGTGAAGGGATGTGCTCCCCACGGGCTTGAGTATATGTCTGCACGGCGGTGGGATTCGAACCCACGTCCCGGGATTTAGCGGTCCCGTGTGATAGACCACTACACCACGCCGCCGATATTGATATTATCATTTATAATTTTAAAAAATTAAATTCTACAAGAATAGAATAGGAAGAATAAAATAATATTTATATTTTTAAATCGGATGAATAATTTTTCTTAATTTAATTTCTTATTTTAAAATTATTTAAAAATTAATAATATTTAATTTAATAAATAATAAAATAGCAAAAAAAATCAAAAAAAAATTCTTTTTTGGCAGCAAATATAATTTTTTTGAAAATAATACTGAAACTTATTGATAACAAGAAAAAACGAGAATGTATATTTCATTAAGAATTATATAGAAATAAATAATTTTTTAACTAAATTTATTTGTAATTCATTTCATATTAAGCATAAATCTTATATCCGAACAATATTCAAATGAACTTTTATTATTTAAGGTTAAAATAAGTAAGCTCAACCATTTAAGCTCATTTTATCAAAAGTCGAATTGAGAAAAAAATCATAATTAACTCTTAAACAATGGTCCTAGTTTCATTATTTATTTGAGAAACACAAGGATATGAGTTTAGCAGTTCTAATGAATTTGAATTTTTATTATTTTTTTTTAATTAATTTTTTATCAATAAAATAAATGCACCATAATAATAAGTAGATTAATAAAATGAAGAATAATATTTAAATTTTTTAAAGTAATTTCAATTAAAAAAGACACTGGGAAAAATTGGTAGCTCTCATTTAAAAAAATATTTCTGATTAAAAAATGAAGGATTAAATAAATAAAAAGATTAATTGAAAAAGATATATATTCATTGATTAAATAAAAATAAACAAATTAAATTAAGTAAAAAATATACAAATGATGAACTTAAATAATTTTTAATAAAAATGATGGCAATGACTTTTGGGGAAAAACTGGTTGCAATAAGTATGATGGGACCATGTGGACTGGATCAGCTGGATCAGATAATATGTTATCCTCAACAAGGCTTAAAATTGTTGTTGTCTCCGCGCCTGTCGAGTGGTATTGCACCTTTTTTGATAACAGCAGGCGAATACAAAAACATAAATAAATAAATATGATTCACCAAGCCGGAGCCGGGGCTTTCGAAATTTTTCACGGCTCCGGCTCCACCTCCAGCTCCGGCCTTCTCAAAATTTCAACTCCGTTCCTGCTCCAGCTCCGGAGCCGGAGCTGGAGCTTTTCCCAACACTGGCAGTAGCCCTGTTGATCACGACGGCAAGAACACGCTCCAGCATTCAATTACTTTTGGCCAAGATTTACTCCCACATTGCTTTCTCGTTCTCCCCCAAGGGATCTATGCCGACCGATAGTCACATTCTTAATGTTTTATTATTGAATAAATTTAGAGTTAAATAAATTTTATAATTTTTAACTAAAATTATAATTTTAAAATTTTTAACTAAAATTTAACTAAATACAAAAATATCTAGTGAAAATAATATAAATTTCTAACATATTATCTATTATTATATAAAATAATTATAAAGAATTGATAGTAAAATTTGAATATACAACATGTTGTTTTAATGAACTTGACAAATTTTGAAATAAATAAAATATTAAGAAGAAAATTAAATTGATTCATAGAATAATGAATTTATTATTAATTCCTCATTAGAATAAATTCCTCATTGGCATTAATTTAATAAATTAATATTACCACAAAAATACCCGGTTTTGATGCCATAAAACTTTTAAATTAAAAATGAAAGGTGCGTTATAATAAACTAAAATTAAAATAACAGAAAAATTCAATTCGATAAATTTTTTATATATTCTAAGGACTTAGTAACTCCCCATGCGGCTTAGTAGTGAAGGAGTACCGCCCACAGAGCAGGACCAACTAGACCATGAAGTTATTTTGGAGAAACTTAATTTGCTCCATCAAAAAGTTTAAAAATTTCTATAAATCAAAACTAACTTAAATGTCTATATGTAATTGGCATGAAAATTTATAATTAGTGACATGAAAAATCGTTTCATATGAAAAAAGTATGATTCTATTTAAAGTGAATTAATAATTAAAAATATGAATGAGATATAATCATTGATTCCGATTACATTGATTCATTGATTCAGAACTCGATTCTTTAATTAGAAAAACCCAAAAGTTGCTATTAAATAATTTATAAAAAAAATACATAAATTTTCTCAATAACAATTTCACCGCCGTTTCCAAAAATTATCATTGTCGATGGCAATGAAATATAATTTAAAAAAAAGCTTTTTATAAATAATTTTTTGAAAATTAGTAATAATAAAATATTTTAGCATATTCTTTTTCTTTAGTTATTATATTAAAATTAAAAAATGAAAAAATATTTTTTATAGAATTAAATATTATTAATTAATATCATGATGAGAAATTATTTAGTAAATAAAAACGAGAGCAAAACACAAAAATTATCTACTATTTTTATAGAAACAAAAAAATATTTCTGAATTTTTTAAATTAAAAAAAATCATAAGGATTGTTCTTAATATATAAACTTTTTTATATTAAATATATAATAATTTTTAATTAAATACAATGATAAGAAATTTGAAAAATTTATAAAAATAATAGGATTAATTAATCATTATAAAAAGGGTAATTTTAGTACAGAAATGTGAATGCGTATGATTCAATGAGGTGAATAAAATAAAAAATAAATGAAAATAGGTAGGTCTGTCCTAAAATGTCCCTGGAATGATTTATTAGCTGAATAATATAAAAATCGATAAAGTATACCATACCAAAAATAAAAATAAATTATAATAATTTTCCTTATTTTCAATTAATATTGAAGGGCAATATATCTATACATCAATTTTTATTTAAAAAACCAACATATATACAAAATAAAGAATTATTGTTTCGCTAATTTTTATAGGCTTTAGCTTTAGTAAAAAATTAAATTAGAATAAAAATTAAAAATTTATTATAAGTAATTTATTCATTAAAGGAATTATTAGATTGAAATTCATGAATAATTTAATTGCAAGACAATATTGTTATAAAAATCCTTTTAAAAATAAATCATGTTTCAAAAAAAACACATTTTTTTACAAATTTTGCTTTATTTCACTTATATTCGATTTAAGAGATGCTAGAATCGATCAAAGTCTTTTAATCAAATTCCCAGATGCCACAATACACGGATGTTTCTTCCATCTGTATCACAATTGTGTTATAAATATAATGCATAAATATGTATACATACCTTTTTCTAGAATTTTATTGAAAATTTTTAAAAATGTTTTAATATAATAAATATCTAAAATTTAAATATTAACTTTTGTGGTAGTTGTGCGGCAAATGAAATTTGTTGGACGAACCGCGAGTATAAGCACCCGTCATTCTGTACCCTATGCGGCATATACCCCATTAATGACCAATAATAAAAATAGAAATCTTAAAATGGATTATATAAATTATGTAAATAATTCAAAGAAATTAAAAATTATTAATTTTAATTTTAAAAACTATCCTTAAGTAAATTTATACAAAAAATTTAATAATTTGAAATATACTTTCACAAATAATGAAGATAAAATTTATAAAAAATTCAGTTATGAATATTTACTTCTCAATTAATTCACAACATTAAAAACATAATATATAATAATAATAATAATTTAACAATATCTTTGTTGTTAAAATTTAACAATATTTAATTTATTTTTATTATAATTATAAAAATAAACATTTTTATTATAATTATAAAAATAAACAGTAAATTTAATAAAAAAAAATTGAAAAACTACTATCATCAACCTGGAAGATGAGAGCCCGATAATATTATAAAATATAAGAATATTAAAAACAAAGAAATTAAAAATAATAATTAGATAAAGATCATTGATTAATCTTTGTGCATTACAGTTACAATTTTTAACGAAAGGCTAGATATATCTAACATTCCATTTAAAAAATTAAAAAGATAAATATGATGCAAAGATATATAAAAATTAATTTTATAGTTTAAAAAGTAAAGAAATAAAATTTAATATTATGTGAAGAATAATATAATATAAATTAAAAGAAACTAAATATTTATTAAATTTCTTAATAATAAATATTGCCTGAAGAAGACGAGAGAAGAGAGCGAACGGTGAGTACTGCTCGGTTCTCGAAGTGAAAAGATACTTCACCCATCTAAAAAAATGAAGATTCCTATCGTCCGAATCGAAATATTAGGAGTGCTGTGCATCGACATTTCGATCGATAACAATGCTATCTAATTAACTTTTTAATTTTCTTTCCATTTATTTTAAAATTAATATAGTAAAAAATAATTAAAAAATATGCAAACTTACAAAAAAATTAAATATCTAAAAAGATGCTCTCAATGGAAAAAAGCAAGAAAAATCATAATCACCGCGAGAGAATCCATTCCAAATTTTTGATATAGTGATTATTTTTTTCGGTTTGATATAGTGATTTATTTTAATAATTGATGATATTAGCAATATTAAATCTTATTTATAAATAAATATAATTAATCTATTATATATGTATTCTATTTGGAAAAAGGTGTTACTTTTTCATTTTATTCCATTCTGTTATCCATTTTAGATGACGAACATTATTCTCTCACTCTCCATTTTCTTGTCATTTATTCATCTCCATTCTTTTCACTTTATTTATTTTCCTTTTCTCTTGTATTGCGTTCTTTTTCTAATTGGCGTTCATTTATAACTTTTAAAATTATATTAACATTATTATTCCTTTATATACAATCAAATGATGGTAATATTCAATTTTATAATTTTGATAATAAATATATTAAAGATTATTTTTCCCTAAGGGATCGAAATTAAAGTTTCTTAATTCTATTTTTAAAATTACCTTGAATTTTAAAAAATATGAAAAAAATCATTTTTAATCCGCCCCTCGAAAATATACTGTGGACTACATAGCACGGTTTCGCTAGAAGCGATGTAGTTTATGGCATATTCGACTTCTCCCGATACCATGAATATTGATAGTTCAGTTAAGAGTTATAATAAAATTAGAAAAATAATGTTTAAAAAATTATTTCCACAATTCTTTTTCTTGTCCTCTGACCATTCTTCGTATAAAAATTTGAGAATAAATTCCAAAACTTATTTTTATTCAGAATGATCAAGGGATGTTTATACTGGCCAAGGTTTTAGGGATCAAAGATATGTTTTCTTCGAGTTATTGATGGTTTCACCACATATTTGGTTATGGACATAGTAATTAAATCGATATACATTGAAAATGTATTTTATTTAGCCTTTTAAAATATTAAAAATAAAAAAAATTAAATTTCCAAACGTTGTAAATTCAGGACTAACAAGATAGCAAGTTTTCCAAGTGACAGCAGAATTAAATTACATAGAATCCAATTTGAAGGTCAGGAATTTTCAGCTTACAATTAGATGTAATGGAATAGAGTATAAATATGCTTTATAGTCATTAATTGATTCAAATAAATTAAAGCTATCAAAGCTTAATTTTAGGATCTGTAAAAATTTGAAGTATTATATATAATAATTAAAAATATATAGAACATTTAGAGCATAAATCGAAAAATTAAATAAAAAATAGCCAAATAAACATTAAACCAGAATGTTTAAAAAAAGAATATTGCATTTAATCGGCACAGAAAAACAAAAAACCCATTTCCAAAATTTATTTATAATAATTTAAAATAACGTTAACTTGTGAATTATATGCGGACAAATTTTAATTTTAATATTAAATATAAAATTTAGACCAATTTAATATTTAAAATTAATTAACATTAAAAAAATACTTACTATTTTCGATGCAGCAATATTCAACTGCCCTTTCTTGGATACTAGCGTAGGATTAAATAAAGGTTCCATTAAAATAAAAGGTTCATTAAAAATATCTAAAAATAAAAGATATTGTATAAATGATTATAAAATTATACAAATGATAAGAAGATAATTGAAGTAAGAAGCCTAAAAACTAATAATAATTTTCAAAATTGAAGTTTTAATAGCATATTTTATTACCAATGCATTTCTAATAATTCAATCCTAAAATTTGAATGATTTTTCACTTGAAAATTTGCAAAAAAAATTACAAAATAATTGAATTTCGCAGCAAAAATAATTTTATATATAATAAAAAATAAAAAATATAAAAATTTTTATAATAAAGTTAATTCGATTAACAATTAATGGCAAATAATAAGATTAAAATAACAATCAAAATAAAAATAGAAATAAAATATAAATTTAAATAAAACAAATATAAACAGATCAACTGCAAAATTGGAGTTTCTGTAACTTGTACCATGGTTTTCATTGGCATAACTTAATTTAACTTATCATTCTATAATATTTATTTAATAATAATGATTTTTTTCTATTATTTAAATTTTTTGAAAAAATTTAACTAATTAAACCTCCATTAAAAAGCAAAATTTTTTAAAATATTATTACTTTAATATATTTTTATATTTTTTATTCAAAACATCGATAATTGTAAACGAAACCATATGAAGCGGCATACCCTATTGTATGTTAAAAATAATTTAAAAAAATTTAATTCAAACCCTAATCAGCTATTAATTCTTAATTTCAGAGGCAAAAAATTGAATTGTTTAATTTTCAAAAATTAAGAAAAAATTTTATTTTGATAAAAAATAAATAATAATACATTATTTTTTCATTTTCTGTTCTAACATTATTTTAATTCATGTTGTTTCCAATAATATATATTAATTTCTATTGATATATATTTTAAGTATCAAATTTTATTCATTTTTTAAGATCTCTCTTTAATGAGCTTACTTTGTAATTTTAATTTTACTTTTTATTAATTAGATCCAAAGAAGGTCTACTCTAAATTCTATGCCGCATTCAGAGCAAGTTATCATCTAGATAGGTAAGTAACTACATTATGATATGAACTTAGCAATTAATGGGTTAATTTTTTAAAATTTAATATAATAAATTAAAAATATTTAAACACTATGAATATATTTTTGTTTGCTTATTATAATTTTATATATATATTGTATATATATTTCTTTGAATATTAACGTAATAAAAACAGTACATATTAAAATATAATCCTCACAATATTAATTCAGGTTAAATCAAAAATTATTTTTATTTCTACAATTATATGATAAATTATAAAGATTAGCTCTATTATTAAAAATATTAATTAAAATCCAAACTACCCTGTTAAGTATTAATAATATATTTTAAATTGGTTTTTTGTTTTTAATTGATTAAAATTGAATATTTATTTCATCATTAATTAGTTTTGGTAGTTCTTGAATAAAATAAAAATAGGAATTAAAATTCTTCTTATTATTTAAAATTAAAAAATAAATCAACATTTGGATTTTTTACTTTTAATTACATTTAATTTTCAATAAAAGTTTACTTTTAGTTTCAATTTAACCTTTTAGAAATTAATAATCTTCAGTTATTTAGTATGAAAATATCTATCAATAAAACAATGTCTAAAACCCATCCCAAACGGTGATGAGTGATGACTAATAGATCACATCATTTTTTGATTAAAATTATAAATTTAAAAATTATAATTATAATAAATTATAATAATTATAAATAATTATAATAATTATAAAAATTATAAATGATTATAAATTTTAATAATTATAATTTTAATTTTATTTAATTATTATTATAATTTAATTATAATTTAATAATATTTTATTTTAATTTTTTGAATGGTTATTCCTGTAACTTTTTGAATTTTATAAATTAATACATTTTACTATATTATATTTATTTTTGATATTTTATATACACTATGAATATTTGTAAATTAATCGAAACCAAGTAAATTTTCAAAAGAATATGTCTTAAAGAAAATAACCGCCACTTTATCAAATTTTTGAAATATTTTCTGAGTGTTGTCAATTTATTAACAAATTAATTTAAATTAAAAGAAGTTATATGTTGCTTTATTTTATATAATTTTTATTAATGAAAAAATTAATAAGATTATGTTTAATACAATATGTTCAAACATATGTCATAATTTATAAGATTTTAAATAAACAATTTTTAAATTTTATTTTTTGTTAATTTTATTTATTTTTTAAATAATTTTTCAAAAAAAATTTTTTATCAAAATTATTTTTGAACTTTATTAAATATTTTTCTAATCTTATTATTATTAATTTATTTTTATCCTTTCATATTAATTACGACTCGTTCTTGTATATTCCATATTTTTGGTGGGAATAGTGGCTAGTGTTTGATGTTGAGTTATATTTTATATATTTATTCTCTTATTTTTATCTTAATAAATAAAGACTTTGTTTGTATTAAAAAAACATAAGAAGTCATTAAAATTCAGCTATATATTTTCTGTGTTTTTCATTTTTTAATTTAAAATTTTAGATATTATTCAAAAACCTAAATAAATTAATTAATAAATTATAATAGAGCCAAAGTCCCCAAAATAATTGTTATTATTCGAGAGTAAAGATAACTAGTTCTAAAAAAATATTTATTTTTAAGATTTTATTAAATATCAAATAAACAGGAAAAATAAACATAATTAAAAGAAATTTTTGGTTAAATCGAAAGTTTGATTTTATATTCCTTATGATACGAATTGATATTTTTAAAAATATGATTTTTCACTTATAAATAAACACTATAATTAATTAGAAAATAAAAGTTTTTATGAAAATCATAAAATATAAAAATTTTCTGCTTTAATAAAATAATGAATTTAAATAATCTTATTATTAAAACTTTTACTAAAATATAATAATGTAATCAATATATTAAATTAATGCTTTTTTTATAGTATAATTTTAATAAGAAAAGATGACTTTAAAAGTTATTATTTAAGAAATTAAAAAAATTTTTATAAATGGAATAAGTTATTGTTATCGTTATTTTAAAATTATTCACACAATTTTTAAAAAAAATTCCAATCAAGGATATTTCAGCAATAAATTTTAGTGAAAATTAGGAAGAAAATATCTATTCTTATTCAATATTTACTTAAAATTTTTCAAATATAAAATATATTACGCTAATTATGTGAAGAAATATCATAAATAATTGTTATACGATAAATTGAACTTTATATTCGTTTAAGGAATAAAAAGAATTAAAAATCATATTTAGAGACTGTACGATAAATATTTTACATTTATTGGGCTTAAGTTAGATAAGAGCAAATTTTATTATATACTGATTGAGGGCATCTCTCGACGTAAAGTTAAAACATTCTTAAATTTAATTTTTCAAATCAATTCAATATAATTAAAAATTCATAACAAAATATATATTACATACATAATCTTACATCTAATTTAATGCAGCAATTCTTAATACAATATATAAAAAAATAATAAAAATTTAAATTTCGAATGTCTAAAACCAATTATGGAGAATTGAAATTTATCATAATTTATATAATTATGAATGTTCATACCATATAATTACTAAAATTCATAATGCCGTAATTTTTAAAAATGTACATAATTTTAAAAGAATTTGAAAAATATAAAAATAAAGAAAATATCAAAACAAAATATATATCAAAAAAATTATATTTTATTTGAACTTAATTCATATATTATTAATTTGTCTTGTAATAAATATTCGAAATATTACAAAAAATGTACAAAAATATTGAGAATATAACAAAAAATGTAAGAAAATATTGGGAATATATTGAAATTTAGTTAATGATTAGAAATAAAACTATGAAACAAAACAAACTTTTTTTAAAAGAATCGTGTAAACTAATGTATACACAAAATAATAAAGTGAAAACTTTCACATATTTTCATAATTCAAAAATTACAAATTAAAATATTAAAATAAATTAATTATTAATTAATAAAAGATATAATTTTTTATTTTTAATAAAAGATATAAAATAAGCTTTTTCGACAATAAATGATTTAAATAAATTGAAAAATTTAAAAAATAATATATTATAATGTATAAAAATATTAATCAATAATATATTAATAAAAAATTGGATAGAGAGAATAAATTATGTCCAAAGATAAAATGGAAGATTAATAAACTGAGCATCGTGGGAGAAATTCGTCCATTATAGTCTATTCATCATTATCGCATTAATATGTGAAAAATACTAATCTTAAACTATTCGAATAAAATTAATTAAAATTTAATTTAGTTAATCAGTAATAATTGCCTTTTAACAGATTGCCCAAAATATACTTCTTATAATAACCTCTACATCAATATAGTATATTGGTTTAATTTAAATTTTTAATTTTTAAAAAATTATAATTTATATGTAAAGTATATGATATTTTTATTATGATATAAGAAAATTATGAATATTTTTTATATGTAAAGATTTGAATCATTAATCAGTATATAATAATAATAATTCTAAATAATTTTAGATATAATGTATAATAATATATATAAAACATAATTCTGTTTTAAATTTTTTTATTTTTATGTGATTAAATAATAATAACAACAATGATTTTTTAATTTTATAAATATTTATTTATATTCTTTTCTTTAATAAACAAACAATCAATTGTGTTTAGTTTTAATTGAACAGAAAATAATTGAACAGCCTTTGTAATTCTGCTCATCATTGCCAACGCAACAATGAATTCAATTGTATGTAATAAAAAACATTTAAATTGTTGGTAATTTTATTTTCCATATTTTCTTTAAAATAATATGAAACTCTATTGTTTAGAAAAAGGATGAATATAAAAAATAAGGCAAAAATGAAATAAGAGAATATAGAAATAAGTGAATTATTTTTAAAATGGAATAATAATATTTCTTCGATTAATTAATAAACTTCTTAAAATTACCATTAATATAATTAAAAGTTAAATTTTTATACTTAATAAAAGGAATTAAATATACCTACAGAATAGATGAAGAATATTAAATGAATTGCAGAATCCGCCTGTAAATTCTTGGATTTGATGCATTTAAGAAAAAAGGAGTTTCTTAACAACCAACAAAACTATGACCTGAAACAATGCATTTGCGTTCCGATCAATAATAAAATTATACTACTTTATAATTATAATCAAATCATTAATTAGTGCCAAAAGTGTATAAAATACGATTAAGATAAATATTTTTTAATATGACGTTTTGAATTGGCACTTAATTAAGCGTGAATATCGTTGAAGAAAATATGATATTAAAAAATTGATTTTTCTTATTTAGAAAATATAAAGCCTCTAACTATTTATAAAATAAATTAGAAATTAAACAAAAATAATATTATTGTAATATAACTTATTTTTGATATAAAAATTGTACTTAATAATGAGAGAAAAAAGTAAAATCATATATTATTTAATGTTATATATTTTTTAATAATAAATGTGCTCAATAATGAAATTTTAAATAAGGACTAACAAGAACATATATAATTCATTGCTAAAATTCCTATTAATTAAAAGAAAATCAAAAACAAAATGAGAAGAAAAAACCAAAATAGACCATTCTTATTTTATTTTCTGGCCTGCGCCGTAGAAAACTTGTGAAATTTTTGAAATTCATCACAAAAAAATTAAGTTTTGGCGCATTTTTTGCAAAATTTAATTTTTTCATTATATTTCAATTTTTTTAAAAAAAGAATTTTCTTTTAAAATGATCCAATTTTTCTGATTTTGGGCTGCTAGATTCCCCAAATTCTCTAGGTGATTCCTACTTGAGGTGCGAAATTTGTTTCTTATTAGTAAATAAAAAGTTTTTTTGAGGGCAAACTGAGCCACAGCCCTTGTTTTTCGCAACAACCCTAGAATTTCGAAAAATTTAAAATATGATTCGAATTAGCATCGGGCGGGATCGGGAATCCCGATTCAACCCCGATCCCGAATACTCCCGGTAGAATTTTTTCTGGATCCCGATCGGGATCGGTACCATTATTACTGGCATTATTACAATATTCAAATTTTTACTTATTTACTGCAGGTATTATTAGGAGTGAAACCTTCCTCGATAGGGGCCGTCGAAAAAAATGAACATTTGGAGCCTTTTTAAGCTTTTTTGTTTCTAGCTTGAATCCTTATGAAAAATCTTTTTATTTATTTTTTTCTTCGTGAAATTTTTTAAAAATCTTCACAATTTTTCCAATTTTACTAGAAAATTTGACTAAAAATGCCAAAATAGATGGAAAATAATTAGCAAAATAGCCAAAATAGGTGCTGAAAACTTTTTTTTTACATCCATTTCTCAGTGGTGTGTGGGGGAGAGGGAAGAGCACTGACCCAAGTGGGCGCAGGACCCAAGTGGGTGCAGTTGCTGCTGGTTCCGGTGTTAGGGATGGTAGTTAGTGCCCGTTAGGACGCCGGGAACCCTTTTTCATCATTTGCTCTGCATTACCGCTCGGCTAATGGCTACTTGGAGCGAGCGGTATAACAAGCCCCACACGGCATGAGTATATGCCTGACGCGACGGTGGGATTCGAACCCACGTCCCGGGATTTGTGTCCCGTGTGATAGACCACTACACTACGCCGCCGACTTTAGGTGCTAAAAATATTAGGTGCTAAAACCTCAATATAAGTAAAAATAATTGATAATAACTCACTCGAAAATGGTCCAAACAACTTTAGTTGGCCATAAAATATGCGCTAAAAATAGTTTATAACCTAGAGATCCGGTCCCTACTAATAATGGTACAATTTTACCCAGTAATCATTGCTCTTATGGATACAAGATACAAGATTTGATGAAAGAGCAAGTCAAAGGATTTACAAAATTTATTTTGTACAAATTAATCTTGGCAAGATTAATCTTGTTCAAAGATCTTGCAAAGTCTTGCGTGCTCTGGTCTCTACTCCTAACTTCAATAACAGTCTTTTTATTGACCCAGCACAGTCATTACATCGGACATTTAACTACTTAATTTTTGTCTTTATCAATAGAAGATTATTGAAATCAACAACAAATCTTATCAATTGTCAAAAATATCAATCCATTCATTGATTTGATATTTCTTTCACTCCTCGATGGATGATGGTTCCAACTGCAAAAGTTCGGATTTTTTAGCCTCAATTTCTGTCAATTCAGATTGGATTCGTTTTTTGCCTTTGTGCAAGATGCATCTTTGAATGCCCACCCGGAAAAAATCATACATATCCAGAGACAACGTTATAATTGGACCCAAAAGCAAGATGGGTGTCAAGAGCATGCATGAAATGCACTTTGCTTCTGAAATTTTATTATTATTATTTTTTGATTAAACCTTGTTTTTTCTTATAATAATTTGCAAAATATTTAAAATAAGCCTGTTGTTTTTCGGGCATTGCCAATGTTTGCAAAATGAACAGTTTTCTCAAATGGAACCGAATATGTTCCAACCAACCTTGTCCCACGTAACTTTTGATGCTAATAAGTATAATTTTTATGAACCGTGGAAAATCTTTTAAAAACTAAATTCTAATTTAAATATACCAAACCATTGTTGTTTTTTTAAATTTTCATATTATCATAAAATCTAAGAATGATAATTCATTGAAAATCCTTTCCAACTACTTGGTAAAAATATTAAATTTTGAAAATTATGCACTTTATGATTCATTTTTTGATTTTGAATAATCAAATTATTAACTGGTAAATAAAAATAAATAAATGATTAAATGAACATCAATATTTTTAAGTAAATATGATAAGTATATAGGTAAAGATAATTAAATTCGAATTATGAAACTTCTATAAACGATCTGGGAAAATTTTTAAAAACGACCAAATACAAAGAAAACATATATATGCAAAGAATCATGGCAGTTTTTTTGGCCCAAATTGTTTTTTGAATTCTTTAAGAGTTTGTAATTTTCGCTAAACGCCGTTTTTCGAAAAAATAAAAAAAATTGATCACAATTCTCTAATAATAATTTGCTCTTGTGGTTTTGTTTTTTTTAAATTTTTCCAGTCCGTTTTTTTAAATTTTCGTCCCCAATTCCCCAAGTTTCCTATTGTTAAATTTCGGTTTTGGTTCACTTTTATTTCGCTTCTTATTCTTTTTTCAAAATTAATTTGTTTGCTTGCCCATAGATTGTTTTGAATTTTCTTCACAACTGAAATTGATCTGATATATTTTTTGACATTTTCACTACAGTAGGAGTAGTATAATGTGGTGAATTGAATAAACTACAGTAATAAATAAATTTACCGCTCAAAATCAGCACTTTGATCAAATGTTACGGTGAATTTTTGTGGCATTTCCATCTCCACTTTAAGCGCTTCATCGAAATGCCATGTATTACTGTAGACTTCCAAAGTTCGAAGTATTTTCTCCATTTTCACATTCACTTTGTACAAAAATGAATTAACCCCTTTAAAAAATTCTTCAAGGTCATTTTTCATCACAATTTCATTAGGATTTTTCACTTTTGCTATCAAATTTTGCACTTTTTGGGCAATTTCTGAATCCTCAGGATATTTGGAAATGTCTTGACAATTTGTTTGTCTCATTTGGATCACATCGGATATTTGCTTAAGAATGATTAAAATCAAGTTTTTTTATGAAAAACCCCTATAAACTTTGACAATATATAAGAAATATTTTCTAACTCGATAAATATATTAACATAGCCTGATATATATAAATGGCCCAAATTTTTATGAGACTATAATTAAAGACATGGTGATATTTTCTCTTCTAGTAACTAATTGTATAAATTTAAAAAAACTGATTTATAAAGTTGATTTTTTAGGGTTTTTTCTGTTAATAAAAAATCGGATTTTTCCTTCTGGACTTAAACTAAATCCGATTCACTTGTCCATGTTCTGCAGAATTTTTTGCAATGCTTCACGCGCATCATCGTTTATTTGATTGGCAAAAATGCATTACGGAATAATTGAAAAAATAATATTAAATTTTGTAGTGTGCATTTTCATCTAAATTTTTATTTTTCCATAAATTATTTTTGACTTAATTAAATTATTTTTTAATAATTTTCAAACAAAAATTTATTTAAATTCTAGGATAATTTTGATTCAGAACTTTCTAAAGCTAGAACATCTAATAATTAATTTTTATTTGATTCCAATAAAATTAATTATCTATTAAACTTATAAAAATTAATGATGAAATAAAAAAAAGATAACAATATTTTTACACTAAACTTCATATAAAAAATTTTTAATTGAAAATAATTATTTTGACAAATGCAATAATAGCTTATATCAATATATAGCCTAGAATGAGTACAACTTTTTATTAAGTTGAACAGAAAAATTCCAATAATTCTAATGATTACAATGATAGTAATTTGATTACGCCGATTCATTTGGTTACTATTCAAATGACACTGAAGTCGAAATGGAATTTTAATTCCTATTACACGTGCCAATCTCTACAACAGTGTACTCATAGTTAATCTCTCTTCGTTTTAGCACACTTTATTTTTATTAGCCGATTTCAAGCCAAAATTGCAAAATTCATAAAAAATCAAAGAATGGACCAATCTAATTCGGGTTTTTTATATTCGATACAGACCACTTAGGGAATTAGGGAACGCACTATTTGGAAAAGGACGCCAGAATCGGATTCAGCTGCAAAAATTACCACAGAAAGACCGCAACAAAATGAAAAATAGGAAGTATGGTGATATTCTAAAAATTTGACGTCAATGTCAAAAAGTGACGTCAGATGACGCATTAGGTGGAAAAGGACGTCAGAATTGGATTCAGCTGCAAAAATTACCACAGAAAGTCTTTTTTTCCTTAAGAAAAATAATTGAAATTTTTTTCGATTTTTTATCCCAAATATTGGTAGACTTTTGAAAGGGGTCCCTTAAGCCATAGCTATAAAGAGGGTATTTCGCTCCTGCGAATCAGCGAAAAATCACGACCCTCGCGCAGCAAAAACTAATTGACAATTTTGGATGATGGAAAATTTAAGAAAAGTAAAACAAAAGAATCATTTAGACATTCTGACGAATCAAATTAACCAAAAAATCATAGTGATTCGATAAGAAATCAGGTATTTTGTCGAGGGACAAACGCAAACTATTCAAATTTTGGAGTGAATTTCCATTTTGTTTCATGTCAAACTACACTGATTTCTTAACCGATCTCTATGATTATTAGTTTAATAGATTCGTAAGAATTTCTAGATGATTCTATACTATTTCTTTCCATAAATTTCCCATCATACAAATTTGTCAATTAATTTTTGTTGCACGTGGGTTTTCTGTCTAGAATTGGTGGATTATTATTTTTTTTGTTGAAAAATTTCCACATATAATTCAAACCCGTAAGAAAATGGTGCTGGGGAAAAATTATTAAAAGAAACATAAA
>LDKF01000086.1:91685-103789 GCA_001026735.1 Rotylenchulus reniformis | reverse complement strand
CCCCCCCCCCCCTTGTACACCTTTGAATTCAATGTATTGAAGAAACACAATTGAAAACTGCTTTCTTAGCTGTAAGAAATTATTTTGAATTGAATTAATTTTACTAAGTAGTAGCGATTAATGCCTTCTCAAAAAGGATGGATTTAAAAAAATGTGAAAAAAACAAAAAAAAATTTTTGGATCATGATCCTGGGTGATCTGATCTGATCTGATCCAGATCCAGGGGGTCGGATCAGATCAGATCAGATCATTTTTGATGATCCACTCCCCTGGATCAGGATCAGATCAGATCATCTCCGAAAAAGGTGGATCAGGCAGAACACTGGTCATAAGTCATAAGTTTATGTAAACTTCTATTTTGCTGTGAATTTGTTCTCTAAAACCAAAATCGGAAAGGTCAGATCTGAAATTGGAAAGGTCAGCAGATCTGGATACAGGTTTAATTTCGATTTTTTATGTGTATACTAAGGTTGTTGGCGACCGGTTTACCGAACCGAAACCGAAAACCGGTGTTTTTGGCCCTAAAAACGAAACCGAAAACCGGGGGATCCCAAAACCGGCAAAACCGAAAACCGGGACCCCAAAAATGCCGGTTTTTCGGTTTTGAAAATACACCCCTAAAGATGCCATTTTTGGATTTTGGAGCCAATACTTAAGAGTGGTGGACAACTGACCAAAGAGGCTTTGGCTCAGTAGAAAAAATACTGGTTTATCATCGGTGAGGGCAAAGGTTCAATTCTCCACAAAGTTTCTATTTTTTTTCGTTCATTTTTTATTGTTACACTTTTAAAATAAAAATATTACAAAAATAAATCAATCAGAAAAAATAAATTAAAATTTTTTCTTTAAAAATGATGCTACATTCTTGAATTTTCAAAATGAAGTTCTAGAAAAGAAACTAAAAATTAATCAAATTTTTAAAAGAAAGTATCGAAAATTTCAAAAATTTCTCGGCCCCTGTCTGGATGGCCGGCACCTCTCACAATGATTTTTTTCAAAAATGTCATTAAAAATTACCAATTTTCTTAAGAAAAATAACTTATAATTTCAAAAATTTATCCGGCGGCTCCTGTTGGAACCGCCGACACCTCCCACAGTGAAATTTTCTCAAATAAAATTCTGAAAAAAGTCAGAATTTTTTGTCCGTTTCTGTCCCCGATTTTTGTCAAATCCTCCCCGATTTTTGCCAAATCCTCCCAGATTTTTGCCAAATCCCACTCCGTGCTAAATCCTATTATGAAAGTTGGTCTAATTTTTCAAAAAAAAAATTCCTCAATTTTCCCCAATTCAACAATTCCGGCCTGACAATTGCGGGGCCACAGTGACTGGGTGATCTGAAAATATGGCGTATATCGGCTCTGTGGGATATTTGGAACAACGATTTGAAATAATGTGATATTTTAGTCAAATTATTACATTTTGTCCCTTTGAACCCCATCATTTTTGTCAGTTTTGTTGTTGAGTGTGTGAATATTTTGCGTGGAATAAATTATATTCTGAATTTACTATTCTCATCAAGTACTTATTTTGGAAAAAGGGTCCCGATCCCTAATAAATATCCAGTACATCTGAGTAATTTTATTACCCATCCTACGAAACTTTTCTTTTATTCCCACAATTCATTATGTTTTATTGCTATTTTATAAAATGTTATGAATTTATTGCTGACAACAAATGATTTTGCATTCCTTTTTAATTATATGGTGAAATTAATCTGAAATTTTGTTATTCAATTGGTACAGGCGATATTTTAATGTTTCCTTCAAATATTATTGCCAAGACTGAGTCGCCGGAGTTGATCGATCAAAATGAAAAACAAGGTTTTTTTTAGAATAAGGTTAAAAAGATTTATTTAGTTTATTGAAATCTCTTAATAATGTTCCCAGAAAATTTTAAAATTAATAATATTCTAAGAGTTTACTTAACAATGTAATATTATATTCTAAATGTAATTAGTTTTTAATATTATTCTATACACATGCATATATAAAATACCTAAAGAAAATATTTGTACCCATCTTCAATTTGTTATCTACCAATTCATAATCATTTATCCCCTGCTGGACCCAATGACAAATCTTATACTATTCATTTTTGAGGGGCCAACTAAATGTCTAAACCAATGGTGCGACTTTTGGGGATCCGACATTTGCGGATCATGTTATAACTCGGCTCAATCGTAACCTAGAGAAACTATTCTGATTTAAAAAATAGATCAAAAAAATTGCTACAAAATAAGCTTAAAATCCAACTATGAGAAAAGTTATGGCCATCACAAATTTTTTGGCCAAATGCAGAATCTTTTGTCTATAACTTTGAGGTCTAATTCGAGCAGGCTTAGGCTTATATTTTTTTTAGCAATTTTTACTTTATTTTTGACTTCAATCTCATTTTATTTAAATTGCGTTTGAGCCTAAATTAATAAAATTATTACGAGAAGTCCGTAAAAGTCGGATAGCCATCTAGATTTGGCTGCTAATAGGATTTGCGAAAATTATCAATTTAAAAACACAAGTTTAGATGATGGTGTTTTAATCAATGAGAAACATCATGCAGGCAGTGGAGAAAGCGGATTAAATGCCGATAAAGCAGGAAATCGGTTCAGAAGAGCGCCAAAATTCGGTAATTTCGTGGTGCCACATTCTTAACAAGATAAAATTCCAACTTTTTCATGGACATTGGTTAACAATTGGTGTCCCAAAATAAAAAACTATTTTTCTTTGTAAAAAACGAATTCCAAGGGCTTTCATGGGCACTGAACATGAATCTAGACTTGTCATATTTGTAAAAAATATCTTGATAATGATGTCTGAAACAAGTCTAATACTATATATGAGTATATGACAAATCTGTAAGTTCATATTCGTGTTTAAAACTCCTAAAAAAACCCTGAATGCGAAAGAAAAAGAATATTAATTGTATTGTAAAAATCTTTATAATTTTAGGGATGTTTTTGTAGGGATATTATAGGGATGTTTGAAACATGTCTAATACATATATGACAAAAATAGAGCATAGATTCGTGTTCAGTGTCCCGTAAAAAGCCAGGAATTCATTTTTCCGGAGAAAAATAGTAATAATTTTTATTTTCGGGACACCAATTCAGTGAATTGTTAAAGAAACCTTTTCATGTACAAATTTCTTTTTAACAATTTTTCTTAATATACTATGCAGATAAATTATTGTCAAATATATTATTAATGTTCCTAAAATAGAGATCACATTGGATCTTTTAAATTTGTTTGTTCATTTTTGAGTGTTTCTTTTATATTTCCTGCAATTCTGCGGTCGCTAGAGCAAGATCAATTTAAATTCTTTTTTGAGGCCAGCAGAAGAGAACTTTAAAACGATAAGTATAGTTTGGTTTAAAAACTCTATTTAAACCAAACCTTGAGAAATGAGCTTGATGACAAAAAATAAAGCTAATTATTAGCTAAAGAAGGAGCTGGACCAATTCAGATTGGCTTAGGCTCAATTTGTAGCTAATAATTAACTCTATCTTTTTACACCAATCTCATTTCTTTAGATTTGATTTAATCGAGTTAGATATGCCAAACTATACTTTTCGTTTCATAGTTCTCTTCCGATCTCAAAAATGGATTTAAATTGATCTTGGTCTAGCAACCGCAGAATGCCAGGAAATATAAGAAACACTCATAAAAAAGATCCAATGTGGCCTCTATTGAGGAACATTAGTCCTTATATTTGACCATAATAAAAACTCTAGTCAACTTTATCTCTTTTTTTTTTGCAACTTTTCGAAGTTTTGAATTCGATTTGGTCATTTGTCATTTTTTAACGTAGAGCCCTCTAGGTATAAGACAATGGCTCTAAGACAAAATAGCTAAAATGCTCCTTTATGCTTTTTAACCTCTTTAATTATTTTTGATTTTTTTAAATTTTATAATCAATCTCTTAGAAAAAATGAAAGGGAGTCAATAAGAAAAAATTTTCAGGCTATTATTCTACTAAGAAATTTTAGGACTAAAAATTTAAAAATTTTTGATATGAGCTTATAACGCTCGCGATGTGACGGGAGCATATATCATCTACAATTCACACCTAAATCGTAAATCCGGAATGTGTTGTTTGCTGATGGTGTTCAATATTTTGATTTTCTTTTTTAAATTATCGTGTTATAAGCTTTTTCGAAATTTTTAATATTTAGAGAATCTTTTTCCATCGAATGATAATTTATTGCAGGCCAAAGATGGATCGAATGATGCATGGACATTGGATGAGCATGTGTTATATAGCTGGAAAGAGTGGAAACTGATTTGCACCAAGGAATTCAAAAGGACTTATTTATATATTTGGCGCGATGAATTCGTTCTGAGGATTAGGTGTTAATGGAATGGATATAAATACTAACTGAAATGAATAAATTTAAAATTTATAATTGTTCCTGCAAAAAAAGAATAGAAAACAGATTTTTTTTGAAAATTGTTGAGGATTTCTAATATTATTTAATACTTTTATAATTTTTTACTTTTATTTTAGTTTTATAGTTTTTAATAATAACTTATTTTATTCCACAGTCAATAAATATTAAAAAAGAAATTGCCTGGCCATATTCATACCTAACTTTACTTTTTTTGATAGGAGCGCGTTATTTGCAAGGATTTTTTTCTACATGAATGGTCGATTTGGCACTATGGCTTGTGATGGCACTGTGACTTTCGATGAAGATGGCAATCAGGCGGATTTCCTCGGCAATTTCAAAAAGGCAAAGGCATCGATTCCCTCCGGCGACACTCGGATTAAGTCCATTCTGACCGTTCCGCGCCCATTTCAGTCAATCCAATTCGGAAATTGGAATCTATCATCGGAGGAAACTGATACCATGCTGGTGACCAATCGTTTCAATTCTGAACAAAAACTAAGCATCAAAAAGGACATGCTCAAAACCATGGTCGAATCCAACCTGTTAAATTGACGTTGAATGAAAATTGGTAAAACTACTTTTTAAATTTTTCATTGAATTTAATGTTGCATTGAAATTAAACTTCTTACTCTGTACTAAAGTTTTGGGAATTCAGTCCGAAAATTTCAAGTAAAATGTTTTCTAGTGTTCTATATAAATAATGATAAATTTCCCCCTAAACTTTCAGAAAGCAGAGATATTTCATATACATATTAAGAAAAAAACATTTATAAAATGAAAGAAATGATATTTGGTTGAAAAAAAAACGAGGTTTAAAATTTAAATTTCTCAACATTTTTTCAAAAGTATCTCTCATTACTCTATTTTTTTACACTTTAACTATTCGAGCAAATCTCGGCAACAATGTATTTCACATTCTGCTTATTCGTTTTACAAATTATTGTCAATATCAAGTTTCTTTTTTTTTAAAAATAAAGATGAAAATTTATGTGAGTGAGCAAGATGAAAAATCAACGGCAAAATAAATAATAAAGACATGACATAAACGAGAAAAAATGGTCATTGAGTTGCACTCAAATTACCAGGAAAACCAGACATTTGCCAGAGAAGATGGTCCGGTGTTAAGAAGTTAAAAAAATCGCTACTTGGCCAATTTTACCTTAAACTTTTTTGTTAGACCTTGTTCCACAAAAAGTATAAAAGACAAAGTTATGCAGAATTTTTTTATTTCAAATGGTCTTCTTGTTTTTCAAAGTTCCTGAAAAAGTTTTTTTTCGAAAATACAAAAATTACAGTTTTTATGGGATATTTCGAACTTTTTCAGTGAGATTCGAAAAACTAAAAAGAAATTCGAAAGAATAAGATTCAACACAACTTTGACTTTTATACTTTTTATCGAACAGGTCGAACAAAAAAAGTTTTAAGCCAAAATCTTGCATTTGGCGGTTTTTTAACACCCCATGTGGCGTTTTTAACGTACTGGCACCATTTTGTTCATGATAAATAAGTTGATTGACATTAATCAATGATAATCGCAAATAATCAATCGGGGTTTGATAAACAAATTTGGGTTGATAAACCTGGTTTTTTAAAACTTTGGTATTTGGTTTGATAAACATATGGTTTTGATATTTTTTTGATGGTTTTGGTTTGATAAATTATTTGGTTTGATAAACTAAATAATTTTTCTATGATTAAAACCCAATTTTTCAAAGGAATACGAAAGTTTAATTAAAGAAAATATTTGATCAAGGTCAATGATGATCGACAAAAAATCATTTATATTAGATTATTTATTATAACTGATTCGAGAATGATCTATAGGCAGTACATGCGAAAATTTGTTAATCTCTTCTACTACTATCTCTGTTTTTTAGGCGTGCCGACTTTTGCAGACGAGTCTTTTGCAGACGACTTTTGCAGATCCGATATTTGCAGACCCGACTTTTGCAGACCGACTTTACAAATCCATATAGAAAACAGATTACGACATTTGCCGAAGCAATATTAAAATTTATAATAGATCAACTGAAAAAAATAATACTAGTAGAAATGTCATAAATCATTATCCCGATATTTTTTTGCAAGATCACAATGTAGGGTCCAAGTTAAATTGGTGATTAAGCGGACGAATTAATAGTAAAAAAAGGTTAAGAATGATGAAGAAGATGTTAATATACTGCTTTTACTGTTAACATCAATATTGTTCAATATCGTAAAATTTTCGGAGCAATTTTCCCAGACATGATGATTCATCGCGTTTATTGCATTCGTTTGATTGGAAATTGGGATTGATATTTGTGGGAATGGGGGCTTTTTCCATTCAACAAGGACAGTTTGGACTGATTGCATAAATTCTTGTAAAAAATTTTTTAACTTAATCAGTTCACACTTTCATCGATTTGTTGGGAATTCTTATTTTATTTTAAATTAGTACTTGATGGTGGTAGGATTTTAAAAAAGCCATTAAGACCAAAAAACTTTTTTAGAGACCTTGTTAAACCAACAGTATAAAAAAGCCCAACAGTATAAAAAAGCCCAACAGTATAAAAAAGCCCAACAGTATAAAAAAGCCCAACAGTATAAAAAAGCACCGACTATGAGTCCAAAAACCGGCACAAAGACATCAACAACCAGTGCTGCTCTAGAGCCCCATGAGCTTAAGGCTGTGAAGAAGGTTGGTATACTGTAGAGTACAGTGATCCGGTAGCCTATCTTCCCGCATCCTTCATAGATGGCAAACTCCTAAGAGTTGACCAATGTGTTGCGAAATAACTGTACCATTACCATCACTGGAACAACCACGGGTTCGTTTCGGTGCTGTCGCGTTATCCAAAAAAGCTCATAATGCGCGTTATCCAAAAAAGCTCATAACTCAATAAGTGGCAGGTTGCGCGTTATCCAAAAAAGCTCATAACTCAATAAGTGGCAGGTTGCGCGTTATCCAAAAAAACTCATAACTCAAAGGTGATAAATTCTTTATAAATAATTACCCTAGAAATAATTAGATTAATTAAAAATTTAATATTGATTGTTCATTAACATTAATGCAATCATCTTAATATTGTTTTTTCAATAAGATTAATGTAATTTTTAATTATTCATAATTCCGCATAAATCTGATGCAATGATACTTGCCAACAAATTGATAAAGCTTACAATTAAATAATAAATACACATACCCCTAGTTGTTTATTATTATATAAATTATTATAATATAATTACAAATATAATTAATTAATCGCACTAACTTATTACATTATAATAACAAACATTATAACCAAACCATTACTAATTATTCGTATTCAATTTTAAAGATAGTGCCCGTTAATGGCTCTAATAATGTTGATACTTTTTTTACTTTGCATCCACATTTCTACCCAAATTAGACCTTCGAACTTTGAGGATTTCATAGCAAACCCGCAAACAAAAAATTTACTTGATGAATATAAAAACAAACAAATTCGGACGCAAAAAGAACTTCATGAACGGATTGTGCAGACCGGAATCGAAATAAGCTTCATAACTTTGCGANTGACCGTTGCTGTGAACTGCATGATCATTGTTATGCGGACCCAATTAAACAACAGGATGCATGTGACAGAATGTTTTGTGATTGTTTATATGAAAAATCTATTTGCATTTCCACAAAATTTATAATGTGTCTGTCCACCCACATTTTTGGAACTTGGTTTAAAAGCACTTGAAGAATATATTCTTGGAAATTATAATAAAAAAAGATAATGATTTGAATTTTTAATTAATCTAATTATTTCTAGGGTAATTATTTATAAAGAATTTATCACCTTTGAGTTATGAGCTTTTTTGGATAACGCGCAACCTGCCACTTATTGAGTTATGAGCTTTTTTGGATAACGCGCAACCTGCCACTTATTGAGTTATGAGCTTTTTTGGATAACGCGCATTATGAGCTTTTTTGGATAACGCGCACGCACGGTTCGTTTCTCTCTCAATAAATGTTTTGTACGTTTTGATTCTAGAGAATGCCGGGCAGTTCGCCGTCTATCTGGTGCACATCACCCCTGAGCCGGTTCCCGGGAGTAAGTTACTTCATATATTTCATTAATAGCTTCTAGAAGTTAGACATGAAATAATATTTTTTTTTCAAAATTTAGTTGGCGAATCCATGTTTTGGATCAAAGTGACTGGCGACAAGATCTTTATGCAAACGCGCTTCGGCAACCAAACTGTAACCAACCAAAACCAAAAGAAAGATTATGTTCTATCTTTTGGTTTTTCAGTTATAACGAATTCCGACTAAAAGTTCTAAAATTTTCGAAAAATTCCTATTTTCAAACTTTTTAAGGAAATTCGATATCTAAAATGATTAAAAGGAAGAGCAAAAATTCTGCTCTTTTGTACTTTTTATCTAACGAGGTCTAAAAAAGTTTTCTATAAGATTTAAAAGGGCTCTCAAAGGCCCTTTATTAACATCCCAGTACCGTAAAAAATTCATAGGAATCAGGCTGATAATGACAGTAAATTTGTGAAAATATTGAGCTTGTTTTATTTCATTTCTCTGTTTCAAAAGATGGCATTTGCATAATCAAATTTGGCCAAATTTTAAAAACATGGCATTTGGGCCGTATACATGAGAAGCCCTGCCGCAACATTAGATAATAAGCTTATTATCTAATGAGTCTATTAACGGCTTTTAGTTTATTGATGTGTTAACCATTGGCCAGCCGACTGGATCCGGAAAATGACATTGATCTGTCAATTACGACCATGCCTTGGCCGATCCCGAACTTGCCTAACAATTCGGTCACCAAGGAATGCGAACAGATCCGAAAGAAGCTATGCAACGAATCTTTGAATGGATGCTTGATGTCGAGAATGCCATGGCATGGGATTGGATTAAGATATGGCGGGGAAGATCAATTGAATTTGAAGATGTCCATCGGTGATGGTTTAGGAAAATTGTGATACTCATGAATCCGATCGATCAAGTACCATACTCTGTTTAAATTTTCTTCTAGAATTCTCTATCGTTTAATTCTACTTTTCTACTCATTTTTTGATATTTTCTTTTTCTTCTCGACGATTCTCATCATTTAGTTTTGGCCCATTCAATTTTCCAAAATTTATTTTTTATTTTTCACAATATACTATTGAATGAAGAGAATAAAATTAAAAAGCTCAATAAAATTGATTAATTATGTTTTGTCAAGATAAAGAATTTTAAATAATTATTAGAGAAGAAAAGGATTAAATTTTTTAGAAGAATCGGCTGTTCACTTACGAAATAAAAAATACTTAATGAAAGCAGGAAAAATTGGCCTTATGGAGAAATTTTGGTAATTGTAAAAAATATCAAGATGTGCATAGTCCGTGGTTTTTTCTTTCTGACGACGGCTTTTGAACCAAATGTGAATCTTAAATAAAAAATTAAAATTTTTGTATATAGTATTTGTATTTGTGCCGAAATCACCTGAGTCATGGATAGATCTGTTCTCCGCGCAATTTCGGGTTTTGCTTCACTGGTCGGATAAGGTTCGCGTTCATAGAAATCAAGAAGGATCTGAAAATTCTGAATATATTTTCACTGTTCCACTGAAAATTTAGTTATAATTTATTTTAACATTCGACCAATTAATCCAAAAAATTAGGTATAAAATCCAAAAAAAAATTTGAACTTCGTTTTTCACTAAAATTGATTCGTTCTACTTCCCTCTCCTCCCCAATAAAATGAAAATCGGCACCTTTCTTGCTTTCTTGCGGAACAAGTAGATCAGTTCGCCTCCGACCCAAATGCTCTTTGGAATTTCTTTCGAATACGGTACTTGGCCACCGCCCCCAGCAGATCCTTCTGTTTCCGCTGCCTATCCTCCTCATAATGTGCAGAGTACCTGCACGATTGTTGATAAAAAAATAAAGCAATAATTAACTGCAAAATGGAATCCTGGACAATTAGGCGCCGAGGGGATTCGGATAATTGGGCGCAAAAATAAATGAATAGCTACTTAAATTAATATTATATTGCTTTTTATCCAAACAACTCTAAATACATTTATTTTTTTTTTGTTTTCAAGGTTTTAAATTTTCTTAGGCCTCGGATTTACAGGAAAATTTTTAAAAAGCTTTGGAATAAATTTTTTTAAAGTAATTTCCCCATGCTGATTGCTGACCCTTTTTGGAAGCTCCATCAATCACATTTATGTCTACAAATTTTTCAAATGAATTTCCTTTTTTGAATGAATTGGAAATTAATTACTTTTTCCTACCAAAGTTTCATCAGATCCTCGTGGCCATTTCTCTCGAATCGGTTCTCGGCCAGCCAACGAAAGAGTTGATCAAATTGGCTGGCACTGAACAAGGCGAACGGATAGATCTTGAGGACGATTGAAATAAAAATTATCAAAAAACTGGCGGAGGGATTCAAAATTTTTTAAAAAACAGTAATTTGCGATTTTCAAATAAATTTGGAACTTTTAAGAAAATTTGAAAAAATAAACGACTAAAAGACAGAGTTGGTCTAACAAGTTCTAAAAAAGGTTTATAAAGTGGTTCGTGCAGTTGGCACTTTTTTAACGTCTCATAACTGAATAAATTGTAGTATTTTCTAAAATCAAAAAATTATGGAAATTCCTAAAGGAAAATTGAGTTAAACCTTTAAAAGTTTCTTACCTTTTTGCCCACAAATTTCTTCCGAGCTTGTTCCAGATAAGTGCTCAGCACGGTGCCAAGTTTTACAGTGTCGTGGTGGTGCACAAACCAACCAAAGTGCACACAATGGACCATCTCTCGCAACAACTCATTGGGCAAACGGACATGCCGTCGTCGGACAACAATTGCGTAATCGGCGGAGGTCGGCAAAAACATTGTTGCGCTGGATAAGCTGAATAGCGGGACAAGTTAGCAATTTGAGCAAACAACTCTAATTTAAAGGGTTAGCTGTATGACATTTGCGGCCACTCATTTTAACTCGGTTCAAACGCACCAAAGGCAAATTCGTTTGAGGCCAAAAATAGAAAAAATTGGGTCTCCGCCAATTCGTCACAACACAACTATAGCCCAACTCGTCGCTTGATTAACTACCATCTAATTTTTTATAGAAATAATTTTATAGACTGATCTCTGTATCAAGTGATAGAGCTACCAAAGAGCTATGATTAAGATCGAAGTTGCTTAAATTGGCCAAACAGTCATATCAAAATCATAAAGTCTAATTTTTAGAATATCATGCTTAAATTCCCCTTTCGAAAACGGACATTTGAATCCTCTGGGCCTAGAAAAGTATAAGAAAAGGAAAATTTGTAAAATGAAATATCTAGATCCTATATGAATTTTACTTGGCAATCAGGAGGCTGCAGCCCTCCAACTCTTTTCTTGGCTGCGTTCTTGATTAGAACTATGATTCGTCAAGATGCTGGCCGCCGATAGGGGCCGCCGAAGAAAATTTTGAAATTTAGAGGCTTTTTAAAAAGAAGATTTTGTTCTTTTTATAAAGGACTTCGAAAAATAATCTTGTATAAAATTTCAAATTTGTTCGAAAAATGAAACTTCCTAATATCTTTTTACATTTACAAAAAAAAATCCCAGATTATCCAGTGTAAAAAATCTTGTTTTCCGAGACTCAAAACCCGAGACCGAGACCCAAAAGACCAAAATCTCGACTTGAGACTCGAGACCGAAACTCTCGAGCAGCACTAGTATAGGGGGAATATCCCTCCGCCCTCACCCCCCCCCCCCCCCCCCC
>LDKF01000086.1:0-91679 GCA_001026735.1 Rotylenchulus reniformis | reverse complement strand
GGGGGGGGGGGGGGGCATCCGACCGATCGGGCAATTTATACGGGTCGGCCGGATATGCGAGAATCCGTGGGAAACGGGAAGATAGGAAACTTAATGGAATGGAAACTGGCGGAAATGGGATGAATAGCTGGGAACGGAAGGAAAGGATGAGCAATAAGGAGGGGGTACTTTGGTCGGGGAGTAGGGGAAATATATGGACTCTGATCTCACCTAAAATATGGGGATTAAGGCCTTTCGGCTTACAGTATTTATATGTTTCCAAAAAGTGATTTATATGTCCATCATTCATAATAATCATATACATCAGTTTATTTCCCTTTTTTGCAAAGAACCAATTTCCAAAAAAATTCCACTAATATTGACTTGGAAGAATAAATTTTGACGTTGAAAATCCATTTTTGATTGCCAAAATAAATGGATAAGCAATTATTTAAAGTGATAAATTCCTGAAGATGTGAACGCTATCATTGTATAATAGGTAATAGAGAAAATCGAATCTAAATGATAATAAGCAGATGAAAATTATGCTATTTGATTATATTATTTCTTTTATCTCTTTGTATTAATTTAATTCTCTGAAATTAATTAAAAATGCAAATTATTGTTATTTTGAAGTTCACTATCTTGGAAATTATTCTAGCGAAAATCTTTTTTAGCCAATTGCTAGCCCTAAAAAAACTAATACTCCTGCTAATCCTTGAGATCTTTTTGATTGGATAATCGTAATAAGATTTATTTGTAGTGCTCATATTTATTACATTGATTATAAATCGCATATGGAATATTTTCCCCAAAAAAATTAATGAAAACTAATGGGGGATATTAAATGGATATTTTGAAACGATTTTTATTCATTTCCATATTCATACTTTCACAGAAAAAAATTTCAATATTATTCTAAATTAATAATGTTATTGAAAAAATAATCAATATTTGATCATATTTTCGTTAATAATAACCAATATTTGTTTTTTTCATAAAATAATCAATATTTGATCATATTTTCGTCCAAGCTTCAAAGCTTCTCTGCCAACACTACCAATGGTTTGACTGGAAGTAAAAAGTGCGAGGAAGTAAGTTCAAGCGGCAATTTCTAAAAATGTATTCATTTCTATTCTTTTAACATAATTCTATAATTGTATTATCAGAATATTATATTCTGATAAATATTATGATAATAATAATAAATTAAAACGCCCGTCTCTAGGCACTCCATCTCTTCTGGAGAGGATAAAGATTCCACTCGCCTCTATGCCCCCAGTTTCGAAAAAAATTCAAATTTCATGTATTTTTAAAACATTAAATGTATATCTTTTTATAAATAATTTCACCGAAAATACAAAGATAGCGAACTCATATAATTTGGGAAAAGGAGATGAAGATTTTCGTATTCATCTAAAATAAGGTGGCGATGGGGGAACGGAGCCACCGTCCCCGTCCCTGCGAGGGTCGCGAGTCCTCGTCCCCGTGGCCTTGTCCCCGCGGGGGACAAAATACAGCCCTGCTAATTGGAAAATCGGGAGATATTGAACCAAATTTTACGAATCAGGGAGGAAAATAAGGAAGAAGGAGATATGATTGACCAAAAAATCGTCAAGTTTCTTTAAGAAATGTGTTAAAAGATCGAAAAAAATTTCAAGTGGTCGCTTGCTTGTACCTTATATGTTTTCAAAATTTATTTTTCAAGATTTTTCTCAATATTTTTCTGATAAATGAACAAAAATTAGGCCAAATTTAACATAATTTGGTGAAAAAACTTTGTTATAACTAGGGTTGAGCGGGACCGGGCCGGGATTCCCGGTCACCCCGGGACTGGAGTCCCGGTCCCGGTCCCGGTTTTCAAAAACCGGGAAATCCCGGTCCCGGTTTTTGAGACCGGGACTGACCGGGACTGAAAATGCACCCCTAAGAATGGCATTTTTGACGAAATTTTGAAAAATTTTAGGGGGGAGGAAAGAGAAAATTCTGAGTTTTATGGTGAAAATTCCTTAAGAAATTTAATTTTTTCGCTTAAAAAAGCAAAATCTTCCCACCCCCTTCATATAGTTATTCATTTACATCTACCATTCAATTTTTCTTCCATCGGTTTCAAAGTCTACCAGCAGGGTGACCCTTTTAGCAGGAGAACTTTTTAAGGAAAAAAGGTCTAAATCCTCAATTTTTTCTCCGGCGGCCCCTATCTGGGCCGCCGACACCTCTTAATATCGTGAATTACTTTTAAAAAATTTTCTAAGCGAAAAAATGTTCAATTTTCGTAAGGAAGAAATGTCCAAATCGCAAAATTTTTCTCCGGCGGCCCCTATCGGGGCCGCTGGCACCCCTCCATACTAAAATTTCACAAATTTTATTTTTTAAATTACTTACTAAAAAAATTTGTAAAACCCTTGGCCAAAAATTCGGCATAATTTTCTGCATATTTTTTCCATTTAAGGATTTTTTGATTTAAAATTTTTCAAAAAAAAATTTTTTTACTAAAGGCTGGTCCCGGTCAGTCCCGGTCCCGGTTTTTGCCAAAAGTCCCGGTCCCGCTCAACCCTAGTTATAACTTTTGTTTTAAAAAAAATGAAGTGAATATGAACGATTTGGAAGCTCTCCCTATGATGAATGATCAAAAATCCAAAAAGTGACCATTTTCCATAAGAAATTAAGAAATTTTTCAAAAAAATTTCCCGGCGATCCCTAATGGGACCGCTGGCACCACTAAATAGAATGACTTTTTTTAAATTAAATAAAAATTGATAAAATTTCTTAAAAAGACCCAAATTTTCAAATTTTTTTCTCCGGTGGCGCGATAGGTGCCGCCGGCAAGTCCCCGCGGGGACCCCGCGAAAAGTCCCCGCGGGGACCCTGCGAAAATCTGTCCCCATCCCCGTTCCCTCGAGGGTCGTCAGTCCGCCACCCTACCTAAAAGAGGAGATAGGGGAGGGAAGAGTGTTATGCCCCGTTCCCAGTTGACGAATAGTAAATAATAATAAAGTATTTATTTAATCAAATAAATAGGGAACACATTTTGGGCGGAAAAATATATGAGAGTTCGGGGAGCGGAGGAATATGGGATCAAATTATGAAAGTGAATTTGGGGAATGACTGGGGAATGGAATGGACAAAGAAGGGGAGGGGTCTACAGTAATAAATCGATAATGGGGGAACAGATTGGTCAAGGGTACGTGTGATCATCAATTGGGGTCCCACCCGATCAAAGAGGAAGGAATTTTGGCAGTAATTTTTGATAGAACAAAATTTTTAAGGTTGCAAAAAATTAACAACGTTGGTATAAATATTAAAATTAGAATTGTATGTCCATTAAGGATTTTTGGCGATAAACATAGATTGAATCATTTAGAGTCACTATAAACATGAAAAATAACAAATAAGATATCATGATCTCTAAATTCTGAAAATGCCATTCTACATTAAGCAGACCTATAACTTCTAGCTTCTAGGTTATGAATATTTATTTATTTATTCTCATCTACATATATATTGCTCACCGGAGTATTCGGTCCGGGAACAAGTCGAAAGCGACGAACAATGAATGCGAGAGCAATGTGCATTTGGAATTCCGCAAAACGCATTCCGAAACAATTTCGCGGTCCAAGTCCAAATGCCAAAAACGTGATCGGATCCAATGTTGCTTTGTTCTCAGGCATGAAACTATAAATATCAAATATATATAAACAATAATTTATAGCAATTAGCCAATATACATCTCCATTCTATTGAGAAAAGTGATCGAAGGTTCCAATATTATTGTGTAAATTTCATAAAATTAATTCTATATTGTGATATGTATAATTGCGATTTGTGAAAATATAATATTGTATACATATTATTTGATAAATATGCTTTTTAATGCATTTTATAATATTAATGCAAATTACCGTTCGGGATCAAACTTTTCTGGTTCCGGATAATATTCCTCGTCATGCTGGATCGTGTAGATGGGCAATGCGACCAAATCACCCCTGTGAAACGGAATCCCATTGATTACACAATCGGCATTGCACTCCCGATTCATTCTTAAAATTGAGTATTTAAATGTTAAATTGTGGGTTGAAAAAAGATTGAAAGATGAATACGGGCTATCTACTAAGTAACTAAAAAAAAATTTATCATAAAAGTGGCCCAAATGGGCTAAGCTTAAAAAACATTAAAAAATTATATGAAGGAAGAGATTATAATTGCTTCAAAAAAGATATGAAAAGATAAAATTAAAATGAATTGTAAAAAATAATACTTATAGTATAAATAGTAAGAAAATAATACTTATTAGTAATTCAACAATTTATTTCGATATTTTTTCATCTATTTTTTAGAAACTTTTAAGGAACTATTTAGCTATTTACTGCTTTTTAAGATTTATTATTGGAAAAAAGGCATTTGGTATATACTTTGGCGCCACTGGGTACATGCGGGATGTTTCTTGCACAACTGCTTGAAGATAATGCATTTGTTTGAGATGTTCATAGGTGATCGTGTTCTGTTTAAAAAATTAATATTTTTATAATGTTCCATAAAAAAGAAAAATTCGGTGTATATTCTTAGGAAAATTGATCATTTTCCCTCATCAGTCAACATATACAGTCCAAGATTCTTCAATCGGTGTCCATACTCCATAAGCCCAAAGGAAAACCATATGAAGCGATTGATTTTCTCTTCTATCTTATATTGTCTTTTCGGGGCGATGAAAAAAAGGAAAAGTGAGAGATAATATTGACAGACACTATAAAGGTTTCTATGTACATCGAAAATTCTCGATCCGCGTATCTCGGCTTACAATTTTTTAAATTTCACTGTATTTAGGGGAGCCGGCGGCTCCGAAAAGAATCCCAATGAAATTTTTCGAAAATTCGTTTTTTCGAATTTTTCAATTTTTTTCTTCCTCTCTCCTCCTCTACCTCCTATCAATTTTTAATTTTCGGATTTCGGGGCTACGGACCAGTTGCCGCCCTTCATATTTTGTATAAATATAAGGAATTAATAATTTAAATTTCTCCAGACTTCTTCTTCATCGAGCACATTTGCGATTTCGTCCCGCAATTTTTCCTGTATTTCTTGGTGCATTGCCAACGAATAAGTTGCAAAATTCAGAGTCGCTGCCGTGGTATCAAAACTATAATAGACAAATAATGAGGGAAATAAATATAAATTATTTGGTAAAAAAATCATCCATTTGCTTAAAAATTAATGTTGAAAATTCCTTCTTTTGTTAGTAATATTGTAATTTATTTTTCATTATAAACCTATTATTTCGAAGTTTGTACTTTTTAAAATTTAATGCATTATTTCACAATTCTAAGGTTTTTGTATGCACTGTTTCTGTCAGCTTTATCGTTTGATCCCAACAAACATATGATTCCTAAAAATTATTTTTCATGGCACTTTCTTTCTCATTTAATCTATTTAAATTTTTACATTCTTCTTGTTACTGTTGTTGTCCTTGATCCATCTTTTTTAGAAATGATCTGATCTGATCCTGATTAAGGAGAATGGATCATCAAAAATGATCTGATCTTATCTGACCAGACCACCGGGATCAGGATCAGATCAGATCAGATCACCAAAAAATGATCTAACTTGTGAAAAATTAATTTTTTTAAAGCTGTATTTAACATTTTTTGAATATTTTAAATAACAATTGAGTTTAACTTCTTTTAATAAAAATATTTTTTGCCAACAATCAAATCTTGATGCAACTGGGGAAATGAGGAGTGAAGAGACATGAAAAATATCAAGAGGGAGAAATTTAAATTTTACTAGGTTAATGCATAATTAGTTTCGCTTTTTTAAACAAATTTAGATCAATAAAAAAATTCATTTTCAATAAAGTATTCCCCTTGGGTGTCAATTATCCTTATCCAATGGGCCAAGAATTAATTAATAATTATACTATCTGTGCCCATCTTTGGGATAGGGTATGGCCCAATCAAATACTCGGTCTAGAGAAATTCAATGAGGTAATAACCCCGTAAGATTAATCCAGAGAAAATAACTTGGTGATGAAGTGAGGGAGCTAGGTCTAAGGTATTGGTGTATTGAATAAGTTCTATCATAGTAGATGAAGATTTTTATTATAACTATTTTTCATTTATCATTTTTTTATGAATTTGATGTCAAATAAAAGGTTTGAACTCTTTAGCTTCTATGAAAATTTTAAAAATTTTCTAACTTCAGGTTTTCATGTCGAAAAATGGTCTGTAAACAGGTCGACTCGATGCATAGATAAATTAAAAAATAAGTTTTTAAAGCATGTAAAAAAGAAATTCGATATTGAGAATAAGAAAGCGAATATCTGAATATAATACGCTATTTTAAATAATAATCTATATTATTGTTCCAAAGGAATACAGTAATGTCATTAGACAATAATGGATTTTAAGATCATTTTATTCAAAAAAATCATTTTTTTGACCAAAGCAGTAACGAAATGTATTTATATATCAAATGATAAAACTTGATCCTAGATTTCAAAAATGAACTGATCCTGATCTGATCCAGGAACCTAGATCAGATCAGCTCATGGATCAGATCATAATTTGGTAGATCAGGACAATACTAGCTTACTATCAAAGGAAAAAAGATAGATTTTTTAAAATGTCTGCTTTTATGCAAATAATAAATCTGATAACTTGTGAAAAATCCCAGAGTTATGCATAAAATTATGAAATAATGGCTATGGGTTAAAATATCGAAATGAATAAACTACAAGATTATCTTTTCTTATTTTCCCCTTTCCACCAAACTGAAATTCTAATGAAAATGAATATGTATTTCAAATTAAATTTAAAGATTAAAAAAATCGATTCAAAATAACCAGAATCAGATCTACTGGTTTCAGTGTTAAATTCATATAGATATGATGGTGTTTGGCGGGTTTGTGTCTATCCTGGAGCCCTGGACCCTTCCCCCTAAAATTTTGAAGAAAAGACAGACATCCTGAGGTGATATTTGCTGCTGAATTCGAATCTGTGAATTCATTTTGATGTAATGCGTCAACTGACGTCAATTTTCGACGCCGACCTCAAAATTTTTTATTTTTGGGAAATTCTCTAATCCCCGGGGTAATATTTGACACTGAATCCGATTCTGACATCCATTTTGAATTTTATGCGGTCACGCACTTATTGGTTTGCGGGTTATACATGCGGCTTGCCGGCCGGCTATGCACATATTGTAATGCCTTAGGTAGAACCCGCTAACGAATATGTGCATAGTCGGGAAATTGAGTCAGATGATGCAATACATCAAAATGGACGTCAGAATCGGGTTCAACATCAAAAATAACTACAAAAAAATCAAAAAAATCAAAAAATTACAAAAAAATCAAAATTTTGAGGGGGGGGGGAGAGTCCAGGGTAGACACAAACCCGACAAGTACCGATCTGATTTTACGAGTCAATGATTTTTTGAATCAAATAGGATATTGTGACTTGCCCAGCAACGACCATGACAAAACTTTGAGCGAACAGCTCATTTCGGGTCATATATTTGCCATATTGCCCGCTGACCAATTCCATGTCCTCAAAAATTGCATTACCACCACCACCATCCTTGTCCTCCACTGTATTCATCAACAGTTGAAAAATGTCCACATATTTCTTGATTTTTAAGGAAAAACACTTTATTCTTATCGATACAGCTTTAGATTAACAGATTACAAATTTATATAAAATTGCCAAAAATTCCGAAATAATTTTTTTCTTATATTTTAAATTGTTATTAATTGCGCAAAATATACACAAATTTATAAATCCATTTTCCTAATAAAAAAATTATAGGACATTTATATATTTCCATCTGTTTTTATTTTATTCGATTTTCAAGAAAACGGAAATATAATATATAAATCCATTTTTTAAAATTTTACAAAAATGCCCACCTCTTTTGCTTCGGGGTCAGCACGGCGCTGATCATAAAGATGGTTCATCAAATTTTCGAAGTATTCTGTTGCTGGAGAACAAAACGAATCTATTCCAGTAAAATGTTCATAGCAATTGCAAATGAAAGGACAAAACACTAAAACATTAACAAACATAAATTCCATTATATTGCAACTATAAATAAACGTATTTCCTCTATTAAAACCCCTCTCCCAAGGTCCCTCCCCCAATAGAACCCTCCTGACCCTCCTGAGCCTCCTCCCATTAGGTCCCCCGGGGGACTTAACAAGTTTCAAGTTTTGTATAATAGAATCATCGTTATTTTATGTTTTTTTATCTAGAAAAAAAGGAAAATTTCTAAAAATAGGGAAAAATTATTTTTAGTATTATTTAGAGATCGTCATCTGTATTATTTATCGATTGATCCTGGACTTTTCGCATTTTCAAAATCGCAATGTAATGGAAACCCTCTATTTTGCGTAAAAACATTCATATAAACATTATTTGATATAAAATTTTCACATAAAAAATTTTTCTACCGAATATCAAGATTCTACCATTTTAATATCTAAGTAGGAATTTTTATTCAAGCNAAAAATATGCTGTATAAAATTGATAATTGCTTCAAATTTTTATTTTTAAAAAAATGTCCTTAATTTGAGGATTTTCCCCGGTGAAACTTTTTCTGAAAATTTTCGATACCACCCATGATATATATATATATATATATATATATATATATATATATATATATATATATATATATATATATATATATATATATATATATATATATATATATCATGGGTGGTATCGAAAATTTTCAGAAAAAGTTTCACCGGGGAAAATCCTCAAATTAAGGACATTTTTTTAAAAATAAAAATTTGAAGCAATTATCAATTTTATACAGCATATTTTTCCCACCAACTATTTAATTGTTGTCTTTACATTTACAAATAATATTTAATTTCAGCTTTTTACTCTCAAATCCCACAAATTCGTCTTCATAAGTGTCAAAAAATTATTATCAAATGTTTGGTGTGTCGGCGGTCCCGATAGGGGCCGCCGGAGAAAATTTTGAAAATTTAGTCCTTTTTCTTAAGCAAATTGGTCATTTTTTGAATAAAATTTTCTAAAATACAAAAAATAAAGGACAAAAGGACACCCATGGTCTGAAAAAGGACAAATCTTTAAAAAAGGACATTTCGATTTTCAAAGATTGGTACTCCCCAAAAAAATGCAAATCTTTAAAAAAAGGACAGATACCACCTCTGATATATATGTAAAAAAATAAAGGATGAAAAGTACAGAAAAGTACAGGTAGACCGAACTTTGAGTTCGAGATCGATCTCGAATCGAGATTCTCGAAAAATACTCAAAAGCTTCGAGATCGATTCGAGATTCTCGAAAAATTTCCTGGGGATTTCCCTAGTTTTTGGAGGGTAAATTATATTCAGAAAAGATGCGTAGTTTTCCCCCAAAATCAATGAAATTTACCCGGGAAAAACTTCCTTGATTTTTGCTACGCTATTTCGCCTAGGCTCGCTTCATCCCCTCATTTAACTTTAGAAGCAAAAGAAAAATAAATAAATTTTATATATAAGATAAAACAAACAAACATCTGAAAACTGACAAACTCTTTTAATTTTACATTTTTAAATTTATTCAATGCTATTTTTAATCTTGCCCCGAAAATGTTTGGGACTATTTTTAAACTGATTTATATAGGTATATATGTTTAAAATATTAATTACTAGTATGTATATGTATCCAATTTTGATGGCTATAAATTAATGCCTATAATTCAAAAATATTGGGGATGGCCACTTAGGGAGGGGTTGTTTTTTTCAGTCGTTTTTTCACTCTAAATCGAAGGAATTTTCCCGAGTGAATTACCCAACAAAGGATTCCCCCAATTTGGAGGAAGGTTTTCCGGAAAATTCCCCTAAACCCGAGGGAACATTTCTGAATACCAAATCAGGGAGGATTTCCCGGAAATTGTTTTCTAAATATGGGCTCAGGAGGGAGGTTGAAAAATAGCCCGTCCGCCGCCGGAGGGTCTAATAGAAGAAATAGGATATGAAATTGCCCAATTAATACCTCGGAAAGCCACTTTGAGAGGATTAAAATGTGTTAGGCATAAAACAGCTTTGGTCTGCTCCACAAATTCATTGTGTTCCTCCTCGAAAATGTTGAAATTCAGCGAAAATCCGGCATGGCCAATTATGTCCAACACCAGACGGCGATAAAGACTAAACAAACAATATATAACATCCTGGAATACAGACTCGGTTAATAGAGCACCTGCCAAAAGAGTGCCAACCAGTATGTGAAAAGTTCTTGATCTCAAAATCACGCAAAAATGATCTATATATAATTATGTCAAAAATCACTTTATTCGGTTAGTATTGATTAAATACCAAGTTTTTCGAAAAAGTTGCAGAAAAAATCACTAAAAATTCACAACTTTCTTCAAAATATAACCATCTCGATTGATCTCGTGAGTCTATATTTAAATTGTAGCAATTTTTTGCTTGTATTATATATAAAAACGGCTTTTCGAAACACAAATTTGAAAAGGTTTTTTTTGAAAATGGCTGGCGTTCTTTTGACCCACATTGCATAACAATTTTTTAGGACAAAATTTTACTCTCTTAATGGTAACTCCTTGTTCTCGGGAACAAAGTCCAGTTCAATACAATTGCAGAGTCGATCAGAACTTTTGCACAAAATTGGAATTAACTATAAACTGAGCTAATTATTTAACTGTTAAATAATAAAATATTATTGGCACCTTTTTGAGTTTCCCGGTGGTGAACACGGGTGTCACCTGGTTCCGGACTCGTTTCCAATCATCGTCGTATAAGTTGCCGATAAGATTGGTGAATAAATTTTTTGAACCTTTCTTATAGTCCGGCATAATATATGATAAGGTAGCAGCTGAATTAATTAAAATAATTAAGAAAATAAAATTTATATTCATATTAAATTTCATTTTTCAAATAATTTTTTTTCAAGGGTTGAGAAATATAAAAATAGATGATGCGGTTGGAGGGGGAGGCTTGAATAAAAATTCCTACTTAGATATTAAAATGGTAGAATCTTGATATTCGGTAGAAAAATTTTTTATGTGAAAATTTTATATCAAATAATGTTTATATGAATGTTTTTACGCAAAATAGAGGGTTTCCATTACATTGCGATTTTGAAAATGCGAAAAGTCCTTAATGTATATGCGTCGAAGAAGTTCCAGATTTGTGGTGCAAAATTCACGGCGTCCGAAAATGTAAGAACTAAAAATTAAAATTCCCCAATTTAAGACGTTGGATTTTTTAATAATTTACCCATATGATTTTCCATATTTTCCGTACAGTTCACGATCCATGACGATCACACCCTTGCGCAATAAATCGAGTAAATTGCCGAAGAAGATGTTAACATTAGGTCCCGGAATGCCATGGCGATGCCAATATTGTTTTTCGCAATACAGAGAACAGAAAAATAGAAAATTAATTAAGAAAAAATTTTAAATATATCAACTTATTTTCTTTAATTTTTTAAATTAATTTAAGCGCCCCAGCCCAAGAGAGGAGTTACCTAAATTGAACTTCGAAGTTTTATTTTTTCCAATATTTAAATAAAATTTGAAATTGTTTATTTTTGCAGTTTCTAGCATTAAATAGCCTAATTCTATGAAGGGTCAGACATAAAGCATTATGTCTAGTATCGTTGTAAATTTTTTCTATTAATAATTATTTTGGCCCACCTTGACAAACAAGTTAAACCCAGCAGGGGTGGGAGTAGTTGAAAAATGTAATCATGGGTGCTTAAGTCAGAGGAAATACATACAGTAATCAAACTCACAAAATCCATGCGAAAGTGATCAAGAGAAATAACGCCAAAAACAGTTTGAACGCTAACAATTTGTAGGCAAATGATGACAATATAACTAATACTAGAAATTGGTCACCGATTCCGACTTTGAAATTGCGAATTTCCATCAGGGAATTTAGGTGATTTAACCTAAAAAATTGGATATAAAGTGAACAAGTATTTATATAAATCTATTAATAGAAATAGATTATTTTAACATTGGTTATAATAAAATATTAAGAAATTGATTTTCACTTATCACCTAAAATTGTGATGGTTCAAAATAGTAAATTGCAATTGCTCCACGCCTTAATTCAGATAATAAAGGGACAGGGACATCGATTTAATGGATTGTTTTCGCAATTTGCAAGTGACACTTAACGGTGGGGTATTTTCCGTCCGATTATTGGTAATTTTGTTATCTCCAAATCTCCGATACCTGTCTAAAAAGAAGAAAATGGTCAATACATTTGTAATGGGTAGTAAACAACTCCATTATTAGGCAAAAATGAGTGACTATGATCCTAAATTAGCAGAAAAGAGAACTTATTAGCATTTAAATTATCACAAAAGTTATAGAATTATTAAAATCATAATAAAAAAGAATTATTTTCGTTTTTTTCAAGGTCAAAAATGAAATGACCCCGGTTAGCAAAGACTTTAGAATGGAAATGAAAGTTGAGTAAATTTATACTTTATATTGAGTGAAAAATGAAAGGGAAAATGTGTAGTGTTAGCCCTTTTATTTACTCGATATTGAACAGTTTTTCGCAAGAATTTAGAGACTTGGCATTTTCTAAGCGGGAATTGGTGCCTTTCAGTTTAAAAATCTGATTTTTTGGAGAAAATTTCATAACATTTTTAATCAAAAATGGAATGTAAATATACAAAACAAGCTTTTATGAGTAAATCATATTAATTTTTGCAATTTGAGACCAAAAACAAAAAATATATCAGTCCATCGAACAGCTTCACCTATAATTACATAATGTACAAAAGTCGAAACATCCAAACTGCTGGAAAAAGTCGCATTTGACCCACGCAACCCGCAAAAAGATCGCACTATTCATTTTTGTAATTTTTAACTGGTTGTGGGGTCTACATGCGGCTTTTTTGGAAATAAATTATTCAAAAAACAAAAAAGCTAATAAATAGAATTGGCTGTCTACACATATTTGATTTTTGCCCAACTTTAGCCTCCAACATCCAAAAAGAGTTATCCGTGATGGGACGTTTCCAGAAAAAGTGCAAGATAACTCTAATGACCAGTAGAAACTTTTTTATCATTAAACCAAACTTAAAAGAAAATATATGCATACTTAAAATTAGCGTAAAAAACTGAGAATTCAAAAAAAATTGCTGAAAGATATTAATATATGACATGAAATCATGTTGCCGATAAATGAATATTTTACGAATATTAAATTGCACTCACCCATCAATTACGAATTCTTCCTCTACAACCTGTTTATAGGAATATTATGCTTTATTTGTGGGCGACATGGAAGAGCAATGACTAGGATTTCTGATAGGTTGAACATATTTCAAAATTTCTTTCTTAAAATTAGCAAATAATCCAATAATATTTCGAATCTAGGTAATCAGGTTTTAGGGAAAGATTTCAATGTTAATTCCAAAATCAAGATTTAAAAACTTTGCCCTTCAAACTTATGGTGTCCTCCCATAGCAGGCGTTGAACACTTTGTTTCGGAACAACGCGTCAAGCACCGGATTCGGTGGTACAAACTTAGATTGAACGATGTGGAAAGTCTCGCCAGGAAAAGTGCGCATGATTATGTAACAGATCTGAAATGGGATAAGAACTAGGGATGCTCGATACCTGAAATTTCCCGATACTCGATATTCGATACCAATACCGATATTTGGACCCGATACCGATATTGGGTACCGATACCCGATATTCCGATACCGATATTCGATACTTTAAAAAAAATTATTTCAAAAAAATTTTCAAAAATCAATCGTCAAAGTTAAAATGCATAAAAAGTTGTTGCATTCCATGTTCTTCGGAAAGATTCGATCGCAAAGGACTGTAAATATCTGATAATTTGCTAAAAGTACTTTCTGATTCGACTGTTGACGGAGGAGCAGAGAGAAATTTTGGGACAATTTGTTTGATGCTTGGATAAATTGTGTTTTGGCGCCAAAATTCCAGTGGATCAACTTTCGAATTTTCAGTTGAAGCCTAAGATTTAGAGAATGATAATAATATTCATATTAATTAACACCTTAAAATAAGCATCGATCTCCTCTGAAATTCGTGCGCTTTTGCTGATCATTTCGATTGTAAATTGTCTCCGTTGATTCATTTGGCACGGTGAACAAAAATTTGACATTTTCCAAAAAAACATTTTCCAAAACAAAAGTAAAATAACTTCGAATAGGGTTGCAGGAATCCCCGCGGGGACGGGGACAGATTTTCTTATTAAGAACAGATATACCGAAAAACTAAAAAAAAGCAAAATTAATAATGTACAACCAATTCATACAAAATACTAAAATTTGTTGCTATTTCACAAGGTGCTATTATGTAGTTCTGGCCGGTGGTTGTTGATCTGGACAGTGAAAATGGATGGATTTTAAAAAATCGATCAAATAATTGATAAGTGTAAGTGCGTAGATTTGAAAAAAGTTATGTGTGAAAAAAATTATGATCAAAACAATGATTTTGGCCAAATGCAGAGTGTTTTGGCCAAAAAATCCAAAATATACGGATTTTTTTGGTGTTTAATGATTTTTTGTGAAATATTAAAGCTCATTTTCACTTTAAGCGCCCATAACTATTTTAAGCGTCCATAACTTTAGAAGAAGAAGAAGAAGAAGTGAAAGAAGTAAAAGAAGTGAAACTCGTGTCAAATATGGTGATAGTTCGAATGATCTGACTTTTTATTCGGACTCTATGCCCCTGAAAAGGCCCTAAATGCAAGAAATAACTTTTTGAACCAAAAAGGAAGGGGAATTCCTTACTTCGAGACTCGAGATAGATGGCGCTTGCGCGTTTTTAAAAAATAGCAAATCATCCAAAAGGCAAAAGTCGCTTTATTTAAAAAAATAGCAAATCATACCACTCATCGAGGCAAATGCACTTGGCCTCACCCTTTAGAGTTTTTTACGATTTTTTGACCCATATCGACAAAAAATTAAAAAAAATAGTACCGTATTTCTTGTATTAGACCCCCGGGGGATTTATTTTTCAACCCTTCTCCAGAGAGGGGGGTCTATTACAGGGGGGACTAATTGCAGGGGGGATTTGTATTTCAACCTCAGTCGTGAAGAGGGGGGTACTATTTTTCGACTCCATTTTTTGAGGAAGAAATTTTTTGGGGGGAGAAAATTTGCATAATAATCAATGATGACCTGTCACCAACATTTATATCTGACCTAATGGCCTAGTAGATAGTGCTGCAGACTGCAGCCTCCACCATTTGGGTTCCAGTCCCGTTGGACTAAATTAATTTTTTCATAAACTATTTTTATCAGACAACCAAAACTAAAATTTTTTATTCATTTTCGATCTAAAAAATTTTTATATTTAAATATATGGTATAAAACAAAAATTACCAAAATACACCCCTAAAAATGAAGTCTTGGACCAAAATACATGAAGATATACCATGAACGACACAAAGAAATAAGTAACAACATGAAAGATACTGCGATAGCGTATTGAATAGCCACCCTAGAGGAAATGAAATTAGTGTCAAAAAAAGAGCAAAAAGTTAGCTAATAATGAACCCAATGATGCAAATCTTTTGCAATTCTCTCAGGGGATCACTCGGGGGGTTTCTAGTTTCTACGGTATTAATTCCGAATATAATATCAGATTTATCATATATATATTTAAGAAAAATGTAAGATTACTTCATATAATGATTTTCGCCAAATCTAAATCTTAATTTTTCTTGGTCTTATGAACTAGTAATAAATAAAGTCTGTTAATAAATCTAAGATATTAGCTAATAAGTGTGTTTTATATTGAATGACTGAGATTAGATGAGGCCAAACTTCTTTGTGCACTTATTTTTATTATGTCCAAATAATGTTGATTTGAATAAAATTAATAATCTTTTATTCAGTTATTCGGATCTTAATCTTCTCGTGATGGCTTTCTCTTTGATATCATTGATAATTGATGAGAAAATTAATTTTACAATTTTAAGTATGATTTTATTTATTTACATTAATATAAAAATAGGTGTCAAAATTGTTGTAATTAATGACCATAATATTTTTGGAATGTAATTTTTTTGAATAAATTTTTATTCTCAGCTTTCAGCTTTTCTCTATATCTTTTGATAATCAATATTTGTTAATATTTATTTTATTTTTTTATTAAAAACTATTAGTTTAAAATTAATTATTAAACAATCTATTTTTTAAATTAGTTACATTTAGTTACTTTTGGATTACATCTACTTATTTTGATAACAATATTTTTACTTATTAATTTTATGTACGGTGACAATTTTATTTGATCTAAATCGATCTGAATCATATTAATTCTGCCGACATTCATTTCAATCCAAATAAAGCAGATGCAACCAATTTTGAATAAAGAAATGGACACGATTTTTTTAATTATTCAGTGTTTTTACATGTCTAAATCCCATTGTGATTTTTAATTTATTTCAACTTATTCTATTTATAATCATAGTCCATTGATATTAATATAAAATTTTCTATTCATTTTATTATCTTTATTTGGTTCATATAAATTTATTTAAAAAATGAAAATCAAAGCATCAACTAAATTAATAGTAACAAATTATTCTTTTATGGCATCTTTTCCATTATTTTATTCTTTTATGGCATCTTTTGTAAGAACAAAAGTATTATTTCTTTTTTTTAATTCGAAATATCTTTTACTAATTAATTCATTTTCAATTTTATATTTTAATTCTATTTCCTCAAACAAGCTTTTTTGGCTAAGTTTAAAAAATTTCTAAATTTTGACACTGAAACTACAATAATTTATTGAAAATCCTTTATTTTTTGAAAACTGTAACAAATTATTTAGGCATTATTTTATTATATTATGTTGATTATTAATTTATAAAAAAATTTGGAAATATTTTTTATGAATGAATAATAGTTATTATTTTAATATTAAAAAAATTTAATGTTTTCCACTCATCGGCCTTTGCAGATAAAGATATTAATAACAAATTATGGTGAATTAATTTTTTATTTTTTTATATTTTTAAATATTTTCTTAATTTTCATGATTGTGATCATTTTTATTGAAAATATTTATTTTTGTATGGTTCATAGAAAGATACTTATTTTATTTTAATAATAAATTTTGTGTTTATATGTTTTGTTTATTGTTTTCTTTTTTTAAAATCGAATTTTTGGAAGTAATTTGCATGATTTATTTCTAAAAATAAATTTAAATTTAAAAGTTTTGGAAAAATTTTTATTAGTTTTAACTTCAGATTATTTCCCCAATAATTAAGCTTGATGTAATAGCGACAAATTTCCCACACAACCCTAGTAAGCATATTACGTAAGTATTATTGTTATTAAGGATTATTTGTTTTTATTTTAAAGATATTATATTTATGCATATTAATTGATATCATTATTTCATACCATTTCTATGAATTTTAACCTTTCTGTTTTTATTTTGCAAATATGAAGATTTAAAAACAATAAAATAATGCTTTTTCTTCAAAATACTTATAAATTAAATAAAATGATATGCATATATATTTTTCCTTTATTCAATGAAAATATTAATACTATTTTTATCGTTAAATTTAAAATTTAAATTTTATTCAGATATATTCAGTTATTTGTTGAATGATTTTTCTATGCTTCCTTATTTGAAACCCATATCCGTGTAGTCATTGATTATTTTTTGCATTTCTTTATCATTTATAATGAATTTATTAATGAATAATGAATTTCTTTTGACGAGGATTTAATTTGATCTTGTCCCATTAATTTTAGTCATAAATATTAAAAATAGTATTTTTAATTTAGTTTTTATTTAAAGGGACTTAAGCCCTCGACAACTTTAATTTGATTGGCCGGGTCCAGTACCACGATCTGTTCCATTTCCACTTTAAGTTTTTATTTGTAATTAATTTTAATTCTATTTTCATTTTTATTAGCTTTTCGCGGGAATATATCTTTATTCATTTTAACTAGAATTCAAATTTCATTTCTTCATTTATTTTTGCAATTGATTGAATATCCTAGATGAATTTGGATGAACAATACTCATAAAATTTAAATTTATTTAAAAATGAGAGAAATTATTCTATTTAATTACTTGTAATTTGGACCTATTTTTCATGCTAAATTGCGTTGTTCAATTTACTTGTTTATTTTCTATTTTTAATAAAATTATCAAATCAACTAATAATTTTTATATATTAACTAATCTAAATTTTTAAATGAATTTTATTTTATCTTTAAATAAAATTCTAGATAAGGAATAAATCTAATTTCTTTAATTAAAATATTATAATATATTTTTATTATATACTAATATAATATATTTTTATTATATATTTTAATAAAAAATAAGATAATTTTTTTGATCCATTGCCTCCATTCTTTAGCATTGACCAATATCTATAGTTATTTGCTTATAGCCTCTGCTGTTATATTATTTGATGCTTTGGTATTTTTAAATTTTTGAAAATTTATATATATAAATATAAAATTTCATTATTAAGTAAATGAAATAATTTTTCAATTTAATAAAATGTTGATATCATGCGATTGTTCTTTAAAAAATAAGAATAAATTTTTTTGTAGAGTTTCCATTGCTCCTACAATTGGGGACATTCCTCATAAATTGTTACCCATACAATTCATATTCACTATTTGACTAATTAAATTTTTTATTTGCCACATGAATTTTCATTTTTAATCTAAATATTCATTTTAATATATTTTTTAAAAACGCTCTATTATAGAGTAAATTTTTTGTAAAAAAAGTTATAAATAGAATCTTTTTTTATAATTTATAGTTGGAAAATTATTTACTAAAAAATCATTTTAAATAAATTATTTATATACTGTAGCATTATTCAATATTTGACTAATTAAATTAAAAATTTACTTCAATTTGTATCTAAATTGTTTATGTTTTTTAAAAACGATTATTTAAGCATTTTAAAATATTTGATTATTTCTTTAATAGGAGCTTTTTAATTTTTAATTATAAAAATATAAAAATAAAATACGATTTATTGAATTTTTTATATTAATAATATTTTTTTATATTTTTTAAAAATAACACTCCCATAAACGAAACGTATTACAGCCAGATAATTTGGTGCTCTTGTTTTCACATGCACATATGGAGGGTATCAAAATCTGGTTTAATAATTATGTTTTTTTCTTTTTTTATTATTGAATTATAATTTGAATCATAAAATTTGCATTCAATTTTCTCTACCGCATTTTATAAATTATTAATTAATTAACAATTACTTTTTTAACAATGGTTTGTATCATAAAATTTTGTACTTTTATAAATCAACATAGGTAGCATTCCTTGTTTTAGATTAAATACATCTTCATCAAAAAGGCATGATTGAAATATAAATTATGTAATATTTTTAATTACCTGCTTTTATTAATTAATTATTTTTTTTAACCATATAAGCTAAGATTTTATTGTATTTGCTCATGAATTACATGTTTATGCAATCTCTACAATAGTTAACTTTAAATCCAATCCTCCATTTATTCGCATTGAGAAAATTATTATTTTTGAATATTGTTCCAAAATTTTAAATTTATTACAAAAGAATAAAATTTATAATAATTCTGATGTGAAGAGCATATTCCCTTTTTATTGTTGATGATCTAAAAATATTTTATTAATTTTGCCAATTATTATAATATTAATTATACTATTCATTATTAGCTTAAATGAGGGCTGTGCACGGGCTTGCCCCAGGCCGGCCCGGCCCGGATCTCAATAAAAAAGCCCGGCCCGGCCCGTCGACTACCAGGCCCGGGCCGGCCCGGATAGGCCCGGAAAAAAATTTTTACCGAAATTTTTCCAAAAATTTTTAAAATTTTTCCAAAAAATTTTTGACAGAATACTTTTACAATTTTTAAAAATCATATTTTTTTATCAAAAAATCATAAAAATAACAAGAATTATGAATTCGAATAATATATTTTATACATTTTAAACATCATTGAAAAAATTTTAATCACCAAACAATTTTTCAAAATTTTTTAACTGAATTTTAATTTTATAAATTTTCATAGGCTAATATAGATAGGTAATGTTTTCCCCCCCCTAATTTTGCCAATAAAACTTCCCACTAAAATGCTTAGTATGCTTAGACTTTCAACATAAAAAATCATCTCTAAAAAGTTCCGGCAATTTGAAACAATTTTCAATTTTTTTGATCAAATTTTAAAAATATTTTAATAAATTTGATTAAATTTTAAAAATAATTTATTAATAATAATAAAAAATTTAAAATATTTTTTTAAATTAAATTTCATTTTTATTAAAAATTTCAATATTTTGGGCTGTGGTCAGAAAAATTTCCCCCTACCGGGGCTATCCGGGCCGGCCCGACCCGGACGGAATCAGGCCGGGCCCGGGCCCGGAGACACCTAGGCCCGGCCCGGCCCGCCTTCGGGCCGACCCGTGCACACCGCTGGCTTAAATATAAAAGCTAATAAATTTTATTTCATTCAAAAATCTATTTTTAATGTGATTATAATATATTTAAAGTAATATCTTTTAAAATGTGTTGATTGACCTTTATAATATAATATTAAAATTTTTAGAACTTTTTTATATTAAACATCTAATTTTATTTTTATAATACCATAACATTATAAGCCAGTTAGACAAATTTATGATTCATTTAAAAAGTAAAATTTCATTAAACTTATAAAAACAATAATATTTATAATTAAAAATATTATAGAATATTGGTTAGTTACGGGTTTTGGACCCAGTAGCTTATTTCTTCCTATGCCGCTTCCTTAATCTTGAATGTTTATATCATATTAAAAATAAAATTCTTGGTTTATATGCACTAATTACGAATATTTATTTTCATAAAAATTATTATTTTGCAATATGGGGCGATTGATATATAATGTAAATTACATAAATAAAAATTTTTTTTGGTAAGGATTTGGAATAAATATTTTTAATACTCCAATTCCGCCTGACTTCTCTCGGAATCCAATCGAATCATTCTCTAAAATAGCCTCATTCACCTTTCTTTTATATATATAATGCGCGTCAGAAAAATGTGGAAATCTGGCTTCCTTTTATTTCAAATTCTGTTTCGAAGCGATTGGTCTGAAGTGGTTGGCGCTTCTGTTCTCTCTTCTCCTTGTCTCTGTTCCTTCGTTGAATCCAAAGACCGTGGGCGTGTCATTCTTTGGCATGGGCGTGGCCCTCCATCCTCTCCAAATAAATATCCCTTCCAAATTGCTCATTCCTCACAATGTGTGGTCGCACTGAGATTTACCCTAATGCAAAACATTTTTTTTATTTTTTTTTGCAAGGCTAAACATAATTCTTGTTTTTCTACTTGGGATTTGAACCTGCGCTATCCCTAGTTATAGTCAAAAACAACTTAAGCTTCATCTTCAAAAAAATCTTTCTGAAGATTTTTGCATTGATTTTTTTATTTTTTTATTTTCAGGTCTTCGAGGAGGAGTTTGCGCGCTTCCGTGACATGGCCATTTTGGACCCATCAATTCTCTCGTGTTCAACTCCAACGGCAACATTGGTCCGAACTTTATTTTATTTTTTTGCTTACATTTTTAAACCATTCTTAACCCATATTTTTTCGAATAAAATTGTTTTTCTTGGGAGTTGAACCTGCGCTATCACGAGTTCTAGCTAAAAAATCCCTTAACCAAGCTCGTCCCAATAATTTAGAAAATTCATTTATTTGTAATAATAAGTAAATTTTTTATCTTACCGGGATTCAGACCCATACCAAACCCCTCAAAATACAGCACAAAACCCACTTAACCACACGTTTTCCAGGTGGTTTCCGGCCAAGAAGACGGCTATGTGCGGGTGCAGGAATTGGACCTTGTACAAGGAGTTCCAGTTCGATATTTCCTAATGCTTTCGGCACGCCAAAAATTCGAGTTTTCCCCTCGTTGTTATCGGATTTATAATTTTTTTCTGGAATTTGTTTTTAAAAAATGAAGTATTTTTCCATTTATTTAGCTTATCATCCCATTTTTTGTAGTTTGATAATTTAAAATTTGCATTTTTTGGTGGAAATTAACGACAGCCAAAAGAAGGTTAGCGAAATTTTATCTACAGTTTTAAATACAAGAATATAATTTTTGTTTTAAATTATTATTTATATTTTAATTCCCCCTTCCTTTTTGCATTATCACAGCAATTTGCCGCTCACAAAGGAATCCTTGGATGTTCGACTTTGATACGAATTGCGGCCTTTCCGACAAAATGATAAAAGTAACTGATGTCAAGCCAGATGCTTTTCGAGTGATGCTCAATTTCATATATACAATGAAGTTTGATGGACTTAACCAGGAAAATGTATTCGACGTACTCCACGCGGGTAATTGTAACGTGTTTTGGCAATCGGATTTATTAGCTTCGATTCAAAATTTTATTTTTTTTGCTCATTGTTACTGGGTAATACATCGGTCTTTATGTTAAACCGTAACCAGTAAAAACCAAGTCAAAAACTTAAAAAAATGATTAGTGGAATCCTAGAAGAAGACTTGGAATTAGCCTTTCCGAATACTGATGTCTTATTAATGAAAAAATAATATTTAGAAAAATATGTTTTTACCTAATGGATAGGGTTGGCCACGACCGGTTTAAAACTGATACCCATGGTTTTCGGTTTGGCCGCCGGTTTTTGGTGTTGGTTATGATGCTATACTATTTTTTGTTTGATTTATTGGTTTAAAAAAACTCTCCAAAAATCGATAAAATTCGGAGGTTGGTCAAAAAATCGGAAAAAATTACCTAAACTACCCTTTTTAACAATGCATGTTATAAATCCATACCTAGCTTCCATACCAGTAAAAATTTGGCGCCTACTCTTTAAAAAGTGATTTTTTGCATAATGAGCTATTTTTAAGAAAATATCGTATATATCGTATATGTGGTGAGATTCTGGCGCTTTTTTAATTCAAGTGGATTTTAAATTCAATTGTATAAGATAAAATATAGTTTCTGTAAAACGGAAAAAACGTTGACCGCCTACCATCTCGATACCGGGTATCGAGCTGGTAGCGCATCTCGATACCACACATACCATCTCGATACCATAAAAAATAATTTTTATTACATTTAAAATTTTCAATAGCCAAAAATGATATGATTAAAAATTGCTAATTAAATTTCTTATAGTATATAAAATTCAAATTGGGTTATGCCGATTCGATATGTGAGTGCTAAAAGGTTATTAGTTTTCAATAATTCTTTTATTGTTGGATCGCTTTCTTCGAGCCCAACAGTACTTAAGAATATAAGAATCCACATTAAAATACTAATAATCCTTCAGCTCAAACCTACTGAAACTTAAATTTGCCTAAGCCTTGCCTGTTGCCATAGATAGTCGGGTCACTATGTAAAATCATCATGTATTCATATGCGGTATCGAGATGGTATAGGTGGTATCGAGCTGGTATGGTTGGTATCGAGATGGCAAAACCAGCTCGATACCGGGTATCGAAGTGATTGGTATCCAGTTAGCTGATCCCCAAAAACGTTGATGGGACGTTAAAAATAACCGTCACATCTGCTAATCTAACCAAAAATTTTTTGAAGACTTGCTAGAACAAAAATATAAAGAGCGAAAGTTATAAAGTTTTTGCTCTAAATTTTGATAGTTTTATTTTTTCGAAATTCGGACAAAAAATTTGAAATATCCATGTAAAACCCTATTTTTCTATGTTTTCAAGAAATTTTGAACATTATGGCCAAATTTCGAAAAATTAAAAATACAGAAGATAGAGCATAAAATTCTGCACATAGGCTTTTGTATTTTCGTTCTAGCAAGTTTAGAACAAAAGTTTTCGGCCAGATTACAAATTTGGCGGTTATTTTTTAAACTCCCTTTTTTAAGATGCTTGGGCCAGCATTGTTCAAATTTCGCATTCCATTCTTTGTTGATGACCAATTTGACAATACTATTGGTAGAATTATTATTTTTATTTGAATTATCAATTCTGGTAATTCTGGCATCTTTTTTGGCATTTTGATATTTGAAGTAAATATAACTATTTCAAGTTATATTTACATGCTACCAATGAATGAAGGAAATCACCAACTTAAAAGCTCCGAAGAAGAAAAGAAATATTTAAAAACATGTATTATCTAAATTTTTTATTTTCTCTAATCTCTAAAAATATTATTAAAATTTAAATTTTTTAAAAAGATTATTAAAGTAAATCTATAAAAATATAATTAAATTTTAAGCTAATTTTTAAATTAATTTATTAAAACTTTGCAATTTATTAGAGAAATATATAATATTTAACATTTTTATAAGTAATAAAAAATAGTTAATTTAATAAGCATATCATCATATTCTTAATATTTAAAAAATTAAAAAATCATCCTTATTTATAATTCAGCTTAAAAAATATTAATTTGAATAAATCAATTACTGTATTGATATGTTTCTGGCTGTGAATGGGACTGGTTCCTTTGGCAAGTGGGAATGCTGCGCAAGGGCTTGCCTCCACCTCAAACAATCATACTTACGTCGTCGAAATGACAATAATACTATGAAAAAAAATACTGTGAAATAAAAATATAATAATAAAAAATCAAAATGTAACGAAACAATCTATGAAAAGTAATTAAAAAATATATTTTTTCCTGAATTAAATAAATAAAAAAGGAATTATGAAGTTAATAATTGACCTAACATATTAACTTTTATCCATTTTTTTATAAATATATAGATAGGTAGAAGAAGAATTCAATTTTTATAAAAAATACATTAGTTATTTGATTAAGATAGAAAATTTTTAAAATTATTTATATTTATCTTGAAACATGAATCTTAAAATAAAAATATCATGAACTAAAATTTTAATCTATTTAAATCATCATTAATTTCTCTTATAAATCTAGAGAATAAAATATTTAATACATACATTTTTTATGTAGCATTGCATATATTAATCAAAAATTAAAATATTTTTAAATTTTTTTAATATACTATTTTTCATCATTAAATAATATTTTAGATTTTAAAATCGTGTAAATTAATTGAACTTATATGATCATAACAATCTACATGAATACCTTGATAAAAAATATTATTTAACATTAGTCCTTTCAAAAATAAGAGAAGAGAAAATTTTCCAGAGAAGAAAATGTATCCAAAATAAATATATACATATATGAAACTTTATTAAGTCTAAATATATAGTAGAAAAAATAAGAGAAAAGAATTTTTAAAAAGAAAAAAGAGAAATATTTTTTAAAAAGAGAATATTTTTAAAAGAATTATATTCTAATTGGATCTAAAGATGATATTCTAAAAGAATCAAATTACGACATGGTTATTCAGAAAAGATTCTCTGGATAAATATGGAATACATGTTAAGCTAGATACAATTATATAATTAGGAAGTCAATAAAAGAAATTTATTTTATAGATGTTTATATATTGAAATTATATGTAATTTAAGGGTGACATACTGTCAGCACTATTAAGTTCCGTAACAGTAATAGTGTGTGCCAACGGCGTTGCGGATAAAATTGCATTGATAAATCCATATATAAAATTCATAAAAAGTTTATGAGTTCAGTTCTAGTTATTGATGCAGTAAATCATATGATTACTAGATAATAAAATAAAAATGCTTTTTTCAACCAAGTTGTATAAATATTAATTAATTTTGCCAAATTCCATATATAAAATAAATAAAATTGTTCTTTGAGATATTAATATGAAAGAGAAAAACATAGCGAATTTTTTCATATAGGTATCTGCGGACTCCGTCAAATGAGAAAAATCTAAATTCCCAATTTTATTTACTTAAAATATTATAAAATAATTATAAGGTAAATATTTAAAAATTACTTTAAAGAAATAATCAATTAAGCATAACAAATTAAGCAATATAATTTGATATTTATATATGAAAAATATTAAAAATTTAATATAAAAAATAAATAAATCAAAAATTTAACACATGTAAACTAGCGCTATAAAAAATTATAATTTAAATAATAGAACAATAATTAAATTTATAATCCTTTAATGAAAATCCAATAATAATAAAAAATAAAATATAATTCTCAGAGAAAAATAAAAAAAATAATGAGAATAAAGAGAAAGTAATAAAGGTAATTATATAAAAATTAATTGGGAAAAATTTGAATATGTCTTTAACTTCATTTATAAATTTTTTATTAATATTGCTTTAATATTCATTTATTTATAAATTTATTTTATATATTATAATCGGAAAAGGTCACATATCGTTTTTTCATCCATTTAAATTAAATATTTTAATTGAATATTTAATTATGGTGGTTTATTTTATTTTAAATAAAGGAATAGCATATTATTTTGTATTTAGCACCATTTACTACTTTATTCTTAACAATTAATTTATATTAAATTAATGGATTTTTTAGATTAATATTTATATAATGAAATCTTGCTTATTGCTGCAATATATTCGAATTAAAAATAAAAAATTAAGTTTTTTAAATTCCCTTTTTAATAATAGAAACAACTCCAATTATTTTATTTTTTTTCTTATATTCTAAACTGGATCCGGCAAAATATTGTGCATAGCAGATAAGTTGTCGAATCGAATGTTTCCAACCTGCTTTTTGGATTTCGAGATAAATATAAAAGAAGTTTTAATATTAGATAATTATAAATATTTTCTTAATTGAAGAACATAAAATATCCTTATTATGAAAAATATCTTTTTAAGAAATTATTATATTATTTTTAACTTTTTTATCATATGAATATTATTTTTGTATTTTTATTATTATAATAAAGTTTTTTATTTATTTCTAATTTTTAATATAATACAATATTATCATAAATTTAATATCAATCTGCTCCATACGCATCCATACGCTCCATACTCTTCTAGATAAACTATTCGAATATTAATATTTATGTTTTTTTTTCAATGTAAGATTTAAAAAAATTGAGAGATATAAAACATAAATAAATATTTAAAAAAGAAATTAGTCAGCATTATAAAGTAATAACATTCATATATTTATTAATAATTATCAATAATAAAATACAAAATTACTTTAGTCGGAAAAAAAATTCACATCAAGTATCTCCTGATCATGCGCTATTTAATTAAATTTTTAAACGATTGAAAAAATTTTTACAATATTTCATACAATCATTGATTTGATATTAATCATTGATTTGATATTAAATTAAATTTTTAAATGATTGAAAATTTTTAAAATATCTTAACTTACATTTTATATAAAAGTGATTACTAAACAAAAATATTTATAATAAATCGTCTATTGATATAGCATTTGAGAATTTGTAATTAACACCAATCCAAATAATAAATTTGATAAAGCAATAAATTATAAAAAGATTTAAGTTGATTAATATATAAAGTTACCAATAATACCATGATACTATATCAGTGAGAATGAATACATATCAAACTTATGAATAAGATATATGGAAATATGATAGATGAAATAAAATTATATGTTAGGATATATACTTGTCTTTTCAAGCTAAATATTGTTTCATTATTATTTTTAAACAAAAAATTTTTTTAAAACCATTTTTATTTTTCATTAAATTTTTAACACATCAAAAATTAAAATAATTAAATAACAAAATTTCTGTGTAAATTCATGTTTTCTGATATTTTTATTTGAAATGTTTTTTATTCTAAAAATTTTTTTGTATTTAAATAATAAAAAATGAACTAAAGAAAGACAAAGAAAACAATTTAAAAAATATATGAGGCGATGGGAATCGAACCCGCGACCTCACTGCCAGTAAATCAGCATTGTGCCACTGAGCTATCCCCGTCCCCGTCCCCGATGAGCCCATCCCCGACATCCCCGATCCCAAAATCAGCATTGTGCCACGGTCTCATTAGGCAAGCCAAATTCTCAACTGATGGATCCAAAATGGCATCTTTAGGGGTGCATTCTCATCCCCGAATCCCCACGGGGATGAGGGTCGGGGATCGGGGATGTCGGGGATGGGCTCATCGGCGACGGGGACGGGGATGGAGCCCAAAAAAGTCGGGGATCCCCCCCGCGGGGGATGTCCCCCCCCCCCACCCCCGCGTGCTACCCTAATTTCATTTCTCCGATGACAATTCGAAACAACAAGGATCTACAAGAAAAATGTTGAATGATCATTTTTATAAAATAAAAAGATTTACATGGCTTTTTATGAATAATTAATTAAATTATAAAAAATCATATTGCGTTGTATATTATTTTAGAAGAATAACAACGACAGTAAAATTGAAATTGGGCTTGTGCACCTCTAAAAAGATTCAATTTACTTTTTATTATATTAATTTCAATTTAAAGTATATTTAAATGAATTGGCATGAATTAATTTTAGTGTAAATAATTAATTTGATCCTGTCATAATTTTAAAATTAAAACTTATTTAAATATTGTCGAATATTTGCATATCTAACAATATTGCCAGAATCTAAAAATCGTAAAATTTCTTAGCAAATTTCCCTAAAATTTGATTTACGATTTTTGGATGATTCATCATTTATTGAATCCCTTCTGATTTGGAGTGAGAAAATAGGGATTTTTGTAGAATGTAAGTTCCATATGCACAGTCATCAATGTGAAGATCGCTGTGCTGATTGCTTAATATTCTTGTCAAAATTTGATAATATTATTAATTCGCAGTTTCATCTACTTTTGGCCATTAAGGACATTAAACGGGTCATTCTCTTATAGTATTTGTTTTTTATAGTTTTTGTCAAGTTTCAAAGATTTTAAATTTGATTAGAAATATTGGCACTTTAAACGACCAAAACTGATGCATCCCCGACATTTGCGCCCCAAACGATATAACTCGGTTCAAACAAAAGCTAGAGATGTAAGTTAATTGTAAAAAATGAGCAAAAAATTAGCTATAAAATGAGCCAAAATCCGCATAAATTGCTCTTCTCTGAACCAAATTATGATTAAATAGTGTGAGCTTGGCCAATATTACTTATTTTAGCCATACTTCCTTCTAATAGACTAATTTTAATAAGCACCATAGGCTCATTTGGTAGCTAATTTTTTGCTCTATTTTAGACATCAAACTCATTTTTCTAGGTTCTGCTTGAACCTAGTTATATGGTTTGGGGCGCAAATGTCGCGACTTGGATAGACCTTATTTCTCAAAATTCATCAGTGAAAATGTTTTTCCTGACTTTCCTCCACTTTCTGTCTATTTTTTAATCGTCCGCTTATGGTGAAGACCCAAATCCGCCTCCAATAGGAGGGGTCGAACTTGTGAATGGCACTCAAACAATGTTGGAGTTGAATGTTGACCAGTGCATGTCAAGGCCCGAGATTGAGCCGGATAGAATGTACGAAGCGGCTATGTGTTTCAAATTTATGGTTGAACGAGGACAAAACTCCTCCGGGAGGTATGAAGCAGAACCGAATTCCACAAGTGAGGCATGCTTAAGGTCTTGAAAAACCCCGATTTTTCTAACATTTTATAAGATTTACAAAGGAAGAATCTAATGTCAACTTTTAGTTTGCTGTTATACTATCCTGGTCAATTGGACCCGAACAAGAACTTTGGCACTTTCATCCCGACGATGCACTGGTCAATTCCCAACTTGGTGAACAATCCGATCATCTAGGAATGCGACCAGATCCGCAAGAAGCTATGCAACAAATCTTTGAATGGATGCTTGATGTCGGAAACGATATGGCATAGGCTTGGATTGAGATCAATTGATTTTGAAGATGACCATAAGCGGAAAAATTAGATTATACTGATTGAAATTTGTGATACTCAGAAATTTGAAAGATCTAACTAAAACCAATGATGCTCTTTGTTATTTTCTTCCAAAATTCTTTATCATTTAATTCTGCTTTTTTATTCATATTTTCTTTGGCTCCATGACAATTCGGCACACGACAATTCGGCACCAAACATTTTTGCGACAATTCGGCACCAAAAAACGACAATTCGGCACCATGCGACAATTCGGCACCAACCTAAAATGGCGACAATTCGGCACCAAAAAATTCGGCACCATGCGACAATTCGGCACCCAAATTCGATTTTTTTAAAAACAAGAAAAAACGACAATTCGTCAGCGAAATTTGATTTTTTAAAAAACTTTTGGAAAAATGGAGTTTTAGACCGGGTTGGGAAGTCTATAGCTTATAGCTTTCAAATATTCAATAGGATGACGATCCCCACGAGTGCGAAAAATTGCAACAAGATTCTCATCCTGCGCAACATATTCAGCTCTCCGTTTAAATCCCTTTACACGGATTCCATCGGCCGGAGATGCTTCAAAGTCCTCAACTACTTGAGCCCAATGTTGTTCTTCTTTTTCCATTTGGTGGACAAAAAAAAAGACAGTTTAGGATGCCGCCCATTTCTAAATTTCAGTAAAAAATAAAAATATCAGAAAAATTTTAGTCATGCCAAAAATGGGAATTAAAGGTGTTGTGCCAGGCTTTAATTATTAGTTTAAGAATTACAAAAGCGATTTTTTAATCTAAAAATTTTTATTTAAAAATTTAAAAAAATCAAATTTCGCTGACGAATTGTCGTTTTTTCTTGTTTTTTAAAAATCGAATTTGGGTGCCGAATTGTCGCATGGTGCCGAATTTTTTGGTGCCGAATTGTCGCCATTTTAGGTTGGTGCCGAATTGTCGCATGGTGCCGAATTGTCGTTTTTTTGGTGCCGAATTGTCGCAAAAATGTTTGGTGCCGAATTGTCGTGTGCCGAATTGTCGTGACACCATTTTCTTTGCATTTTCTTTTTCCCTCTCATCAAATTATCATCACTTAATGGTTGTCCATTCTATTCTCAACAGTTTTTATTACAGTATAAACTCTGTTAGGGCCGTCTGGTGTCTCATTTTTGAATAACTCTGTAGAGGGAAGTCTATTGGATAGGGGACTACTCTAAGGGAGAGGGAACTTATTATTCAACTCAACGATTGAGATGGGGCCTTCTCCCCTCCCTCCACCAAATCAAAGTATTAGAACCACCCACAGCTAAATTTTTGGGAAACAACTGATCGGAGCTACAATTTTTTTCCTCGTTCAAAAATGGAGTAAATGGCAGAAACTATGGCGTTAAAATTCCCGTAGAATGATGATGTCAACAATTTGCATTTTTCATTAAGGCACTTCATTTCTCTGCTTCTGAGTCCAGCAGCTGCTTATCCCCCTGCACTACTTTCCGGAAATGGAACTCCGCGCCCCTAATTATCTTTTCTTTCCACTTCAATCCTCTCTTTTCATCCACTTTCTTACTTCTTTTCATATATCTTTTCTCGCTGCTTTCATTCCTCCTCATTATTAGCTTTCATATCTTTTCTCATTCCGCTTTGATTCCTTTCTTTATATGCACTCACTTTCTAATTACTCATCTTCACTCACTATTCACTCTCTCTTTATACACTTACTTTTTCTCTATGCATTCACTTTCTCACTATATCTCTCTATACACCCTAACCCTCCAATCACTTTTTCTATTCGCGCACTCTATACAAACTCACTCTTAAACTCTTTTTATATATACACTCACGTAATCTACTCTTTGTTCACTTTTATCTCTATATTCAGTTTAAGTACAGTAACATTCTTTCTCTCTCTATTATTCACTCTCTATAATCCGCGCACCTTCCTTTCCGTTTCATCCCACTTCCATTTTATGTTTTTTTATAATAACGGATTAATAAACATTTTTTCATATGATTAATTTTTTATTAAGCTTCTTCTTATTTCACCCCAATTTTTATTAAGCTTCTTCTTATTTCACCCCATTTCTCCTAAATTAATCATGCAGAATGATTTAGTGATGAGTTTTTCTCATATAGGGATATAAAAAATAATAGTGGAATATGTAAATATAAAAAATAAAAAATTCTATTAAATAAAAAATACACTAAATATTTGTATAAAATATAAAATATTAAATTTTTAAAATATTATAAAAATTAAGAAAATGCATAATATCTTTCAATAAATTATTAAACTATTTTTTTGACTTCTAAAAATATAAATATATAACATATTAAAATTTTTTGAGTGAATAAATAAAGCTATTATTATTTTAGCCATTTTGCTCTATAGTTGAGTCACTAATGACATATAATATAAATTATTTTCTTATTATATATTACTTTTTTATATTAGATTAATAAATTGCTAAAAACAAGTTGCAGCTTGACTCTAATAGTGCTCGTAGTCGGCGCATGGAAACCTTTTTTAATTTTTTTTCTTTATAGTATTATGTATATCATTATATGCCAAATATAAGATAAAAAATGGGCCATAATACTTGTGAATATTAAATGATTAGATAATAGTAATTTTTATTTATACGTATTATCGAAATTTGATAAATTTTTGATCTTTTCTTCAGCATAAAATATGATAGCTAATTCGTACTTAAATTCAAGTTGATCTTAAATCATTTTACGAATAATCATGATAGTTTGTCGAAGTGTTCAACTGGGCGAATTTAGGGTAAATCTTGTGAACGAATGAGGGGATGTTCTTCATTTGCAGGAAAAATGTAGTATTTCATATATTTTTAATATAGTTTAAATTTATAATTACTTATCATCTTGCATTCAATAAAACAATTTTATGCTTTCCCTCTTAAAATAATCCGGAAATATTTTTTCTATTTTTATTTATAAATATTAAATATTTTAATATTACACTAAAATTGATATTTATTGCTCTACTTGAAAATGTTATTATTAAATAAGTTTAAATATCACAAATACAGATATAGTAACAATGACAATGCCCATTCTTAACTTCTAGACCCCTTTCGATATATAATATAATAAATTTTTATTTTTTAAATTTGTTTGGATTAAGTATTATCACATACTTAATTTTTTAAATTGACTATGATCATCTACCATCAATAATTATAAAAAAGAAAAAATTAAAACACCAAAAAATTTATTATCTAAATGTCAGTTTTAATTTATCTATTACTATTCTTATTTTATTAAAATTAATAATTTTATAATTATAAATTTATTATTGAATGAGCTTAAAAAATATATATTTTTTTAAATTTGTATGGCTTTTCCGATTTTATGCTTGCTGATTTTAATTGATTTTTCATTTATTTTAAATATTTCAAATATTATGCTTTTAATTTTTTCATGGCTATAATTATCTCCCTGAATATATTTTATTTTAGCAAAAAAATTTAAGGAATTTTTTTTACCAAACCAATTATTGAATTATCGTAATTTTTAATTTTATATTAATTAACGTAATTTAAATTAAATGGTTATTTTTGCCCTAATTTTTAATCACTATTATATAAAATTTTTATTTTTTAATAAATTAAAATAATATATTTTATTACTTTATTTAAATGAATAACCTTTAAATTTTTAAACATGTACATTAAATTTATTTAAAGAATAATTATATTCTCATTTAATAAACAAAAAAATCAATTTATTCATTTAATATATATTTTATATTTTCAAAGGAATTGAAATTAAAATTAATTATAAATAAAATATATTTTTGATTTAATTCAATGATTTGATTAAGAAATTTCTTTTTTCTTATTTAATAAGAAAATTTACCTAATAAGTTTATTTTTTAAATAGTAATTCAAAAATTGTAGATTTCTTTATTCAACATATTCAACAAATTCAACCTATTCAATAAAATATTATTCAATAAATTTTATTAATTAAAAATATGAAATTTCTAATGTATTAGTTGTTTCGACTATTAATTTTATTTCAAAAATACCTCTATTACAATCTATTTTTTATATATATATTCTAGATTAAAATTACAAAGTCTTCTTTAGTTTTTATTTCTTAACAATATAAGCAATTATTTTTTATTTTTTTCATAAGAAACATTTAGTTCATTAGAAACATTGATTTTTTACACTATTTGGGATTTGGTGTAGGTGGACGATGGCGGCGACTTGGAGGATCATTGGGGGCTTAAAGTTCATATCATTGCTGATCATTTTGATTTTTGGATAGATTTAAAAAAATTAATATTTTAGTCTTCATTTAAATCATTTTAAAATACTATATTAATGCAATATTTAAAAAAATCTATAGATTTTTTAAATTAATAAACTTATTTTCATTTTATTATGAAGAATTAAGAATTAATGTTATGTACATTTTTATTAGTATGTCTAATGTGCACTTTATGAAGAAATTATAGTTTTTCTTGATGGAACAATGATCAAAATTATTCGAAAAAAAATTTAACAGATTATCCGATTATTATTAAATTATTTGATTTCTATTCGAATATTTTTATTCAATGAATACTTTAAAAATTTCATAATTTTTTAAAAATGCTTCAAATATTTCTTTTTTCTTTTTTTCTTTTTTTTCTTATGTTTAGATATAAAGATATATTTATCTCGATTATTGACTAATCGCCTAAAAATATAAATATATTTTTTTGAATAATTTAAAAGGTATTAATTAAAGTAAGTTTTGTCATATTTTAAATTAATAAAGATATAAAATGTCATACAATTTATTTTATTTTAAGCACATTATTATTTAATCAAAATATTTTTGTATCATATGCTATTTCATCAGAAAGGAAAATGATAAGTGATTTTGCTATTTAGTATTTTTTCGCCCACATCCCGGGAGACCAATAAATTTTCGCTTGTAGGGGTATCTTTTATGTATTTTTTGAAAAAAATCTGGCCTCCTAATCCAATTTTAGTCCCGGGAAAATTTCAGTTTAAGTTAAAAAGCATGAAAAAATATCAAATAGATACTCCTTTCTAAAACATATTTTTGGCGGATTTATAAAAATAAGGAAAAAAATAAGGTATATTAAAATATTTTAATTATTTCTATTTAGATTGCGAAAATTGACATCTGTTTATCTTTAAAAGCAAACATAATTTTTTAACTAAAAATTTATTTTTATTAGTTATATATTTTGATTTCAGGTAAAATTCAATTTATCCACATTTAAAAATGCAAATATTTAAATGTTGAATAAAAATAATATTTTTTTATTAATGAATATAAAATCGTTATAACTATTTTATTAACATAAAGAATCCTGTTTGGCAAATAAAGGTTTACAATTTTAATAATATCAAATACAATTATTTTTTCTATTAGCTTAACCTCTCAGAAATTTGATATTTTAGTTAGCTTCCTAAAGAAGCGCATAAAAGATCTGTTAAAATTATCATTTTAAATAAATTTACTTTTTTCTAATTTTAAATCTATTTTTCCATGAAAAAGAAGAAGAGGACGTTGATAACTATATAGGATGTTGATAACTCGGTTAATTAGATGTTAATAGCATTTTTCATTAATAATCTGGATTTATTTATTGTTTAAAGGTTAACTTTATTTAATAATAATAATTTTCAATTTTAGGGTCTCCTAATTGCAGAAAAAGTTTTTAAATTTATTGATATGATTTTTAAACTATTATTATATTTTATATTTCGTAATTTTTCTAACAAAGAATAATAAATGTTTTTTAATTTCAGAATATTTAAGGTATCAAAAAGAACTATTGTCCCAATAATATTTCATTTTATTTTTAGAAAGATCATTTTAAATTATACAAATAATATTTGTCATTTTTAGGATGTTTTAGTTATAAAATTAGTTTTTGATTTTTTATTTATTATAGTTATATTTCGTTAATTTTTTTTCAAATTATAGTATGACAAACTAATGTATAGATAACAATTGAACAAAATATCATATGAAATTTTTAGCAAATAATCGAGGACACAAGCAAAAAATAATTGAATTGAATTGAATTGAATTGATAAATATGATAATAAATTAAAAATGCAAAAATTTAAATTGTAGAATGTTATGTTGATATAATAATACATTAAAAAGAAAAAGAAAATAACAAACTACAAAAAATAATCATTCAAAAGATAATGAATTTACAATGTCCCCGGGATTTATTCCCTTCCCCTCTTCCTTAGTCATCCTATCTCCCATCTCATTGATATGCTAAACAATGTGTTAAAGGAACTGTCAATAATAGATTTAAAGTAATCCCTTAATCGGAATTAATATCTAATTTTATTTTCAAAATATATAAACATTTTAACTTTATTTTTTGATTGCAATTATTTTAAAGCTACAATAACTTTCTCATCATAAATATTCATTGGTTAGATCATTTAATTTAATTAAATTTCCTAAATAATTTGATAAAAATTATGCTAAATTTAATAATTAAATTAATATAATACAGTATAAGCTTATTATTTAATATTAATTTTATTGTATTTATTTTCTCAACTATCGATTAAATAAATTACAACAAAGTTATATGGTTCTAAGTTAAAATGCTTTATTGGCCGCATAAAATCAGAGAATTTGATCATCTTAATATGATAATTTATTTTTATAATTTTGTGATATATTTTATGAAAACTATAATAAAATTCAAAAAACTTAGTATATGCTTAATTTTTTTAATTTAAAATACAAAAAGAATTTTTAATTAGATATATAAATGGTATATTATTTATACTAATATAAATTTTATACTTATTTCAAAAAATAATAATAAAGTGTACAATTTATTAAAAATTTTAATTTTTAAAAATAAAACCGAGCTAAGTAAATTTTATTTCAGATAAAATTAAAAAAAAATTTCTAATACAGGGTGCGGAATAAGTTCGGAAACTTTTTGTAAGAGCTAAATTTTTACAAAAACATATTTAAATAATTAATTTTTTCGACAAACATAATCATTGGTGTGTAAACTAACTGAAAAACATAATAAAAATACGAATTTATTTCCATTAGAGGACCGAACACACTCGGTCAAGGTCCACTTTGGTCGAGCCTATTTCCCACTAAATGTGGTGTAATTTGGTTTTATCGAATTTTAAGCCTATTCTTTTTGATGTTATTATAAATAGGATATTTTGCTATAATAATTTTCAAATAAGCTAATTTTTCCCATATGTTAAGGAAAAGTTTTAATGCCAGCCATTTTGGGCCCAAAAATGGATTTGTCAAAATTGGCCAAAACATCAAAATTTATTTTGCGCATTTAAATGAATAACAACTCTTTTCATGCCTATTTTTGAATTTAAATGATTATTTTAGCCTATTTATTCAATTTACTAACATTTTTACTGACAAAATGTAAAAGTACGAAAAATTACAAATGTTTTGGGCCAAGAAACGAATGGTCGCGCACCTTTCTCCAGTGTTTGTGGCCCAGGCCTTAATCTTTTGTTGTGTATTTTATGCGCAAAAGTCTCTGCTATAATAATGACTAAAGGGATTAATTTGTTGAGATTTTAAGAGTTTGCTAGGCCACACACTTGTGGTTCAGATTATCGGAAACAACTTTTTCATAGGGTAGTATTGTTATTTTCGACCCGATTGCTAGTGCGCTGGTCAATATTTCCTCTCAAATTGTGATTTTTGTATAGTTTACATCTTATTGATTATATCTAGTCGAAAAAATAAATTGTCTATATATATTTTTGCAAAAATTTAGCCTCCGTAAAAAATTTCCGAACTTTTTCCGCACCTTGTAGATCCTATTCTTAAAATAATTTAATCATCTAGTGCATCTATTTCAGAAAATAATCATCTTTGCTATTTCTATATATTATTTATTTATCTGATTCATATTTTAAATTCAATTTGAATTTTTAATATATAAATATTATTATATAAATGTTAATATTTCTTTAAATAGTATTATTTTTATTAAAATTATTTGATTTTTTCAATTTTTATTAAATTTTCTCTAAAAAGTTCCAAAAATTTATTAATAAAAAGTTAATCCTTAAATTTTTAAATCATTTACTATTTATTTATTAATATCATATAATTATAAAAAATTTAAATCAAAATGTGTGTTTTGTACAATTGATTCTTTTAGGTGAATAGCAATTCTCATAGGCCTCCTAATTAATAAACTGGGAGTGATAAATTGATCTTAATTTAGATTATATTTATTCTATTTAATATTTTGTTTTTCGTTTATAATTATGGCTGGATGATTAAATTAATTATTACATAAAAAAGAATCCTTTCATATAGGGTAATCTCATTTTTTACTTTATAAAAAAAATCAATAATAAATATCTTATCTTTCTATTATTGTCGTGCATTTGCATTGTACAGGGTGCGGCACGATCAGAAAGTACAGGTTATTCTGCTCATGTTTCATCATTTTAATGATAATGATATGCCTCAATTGTGAAAAATATTTAGTCCGGGAAAAGGATGGGGGTTACCTGCGGCCCGCTAGAGTAACAATCAACATCATTGAAAATCTTTATTTGATTCACAAGCTAAGCTGATTTTTTAGAGTCTATGGAGCTCGATATATAGCTCACTTTTGGCCATAAGTTAGATTGATTTCATTTTGATCCCGGTCTCGCGTCCGACTCTTCACATGGAAACCCGAGGTTTGCGGTCCACTCACTTCCTGAACTTGTACCGGTTTTGCTTGGTCCTGGACGACCAGATCTTTCGCTCATTTTTGAAGTACTCTAATGTGCCATACTCCCTATGCATAAAATTTGTTTTTTTCTTTTGAAATTTTTTACTGGAATTTTTTGATTGTCCAAAACGCGGAGGAGGGTAAAAATTTGCGATCTGGATTAGACTGCTCAATCATCGATTGGCGTTGTTATGGCATGTTAGAATATAGGTAGGGGGGCTACAATGTAAAAATTGTTAAACAAAATATACACAAGAAAAAGAACTAGAGAAAATGCAATAGCGGGCAAGGACCTTTCGATCACCCTGTAGTTCTCCAACATTTTTCAGACATTTTAATTTGTTATATTAATAAATTTAATTTTTTTTGATATACGATATGAAATATCGTATATCGAATTTTTATATTAATAAATTAATGCCTTAATAAATTTATTAATAAATATTATATATTTTTTTTACTTTATTATTAAATTGTATGCAATGGATCTTAATTTTTAGAATTATTTTTTTTTATTATTTTTTTAAAATTATGATTATTTTTAAAAATAAATATTTTCTAATTTGCTTGACTTTGCTTTAATAATTTATTAATAAATTTAATTTTTTTTATTATAAAATTCATTATGCATATTTTTTTGCTTTTATATAAAAACATTCAGATAATAATTGCTATAAATAATTTTTATTATATCTTTTTTTTATTCATATATAAATAATTATTTAATTGAAGAATTTCAGTTCTGCCCTCAAGCGAACAAAAATCTACCCATGCATTTAATTTATATTTTATACATAAAAATATTAATAATAAGATCTATTAGAAACAATTAATAATAAATAAACTGATTTTTTCAATAATTAAACTTAAATTTAAAAATAAATTAACATATATTTAGTTAAGATTTAATTTTTTTAATGATATGCTTTTTATTTCAGATGTTACCTAAGAAGACCTCCTATGCATGGGAATTATAAGGAGCCTCTACTTTTTGATATGAGACGATCCCTACGGAAACCTAGTGTGAAAAGGCATTTTTGTGTAAGAACAGGCTTTAAATTTTTACTGGGTTCTCTGTTGTGATTGTAATCACGCAAACATTAATTATTTTTCACTGCCACATTGTATCGGGGGTGGTAATTAACTCTTAGGGATTTAATTATTAGGTTTCGTTTTTATCACTTTTTAGTATTAAATTTATTTTTATTTCTGATTATCTTTAAGTTTGCTTATTTTTAATATAATTGTGTTTCATTGCAGCTACTGCAGAAGCTGTTAAGCTAACAAATGAAAACGGCTGCGATCGTCAGAATGGTTATACCAAACTACCGTTACTATATACTATATAACAATTATAGCAACCTAAGAGATTGAATATTTTCTTTTGCAATTATTATCATCATTGAATTGCTCATTCATTAAAATTATTTTATAAATTTATTAATTTTATTTTATAAAATTATAGCCAAATTTTAGTGGCTACAAAAATATTTTAAATAATTCCGCCCACAAACATCTATATTCAAAATATTGTTTTATTAATATTTTTTATTGATTAGTTACTTGAGTTATTTGTCATTCATTAAATTTTAATAATTTATATAATCATAATTTTTTATATAATTTTTAATAATTAATTAAATTAAAATATTCCCTTTTCCCTCAATTTTTAATTTTATCGAATTTTTATATTATCAAATAAAATAATTCATAATTAATATTGTTTTACATTCTCATTAATCAAACTTAACAATCATTTTTAACTTTTTTTTGGTTTTAAAAACATTTAATTTTTCATTATATATATCGAACTGATATAAAAATTCAGTTAATATTATCATTGTTTCATTTATAAATGTTTATCAACAAATATTAAGTTAATAATTCACTAATTCGATTTAGTGGAATTATAAGCATTGTTTCACATGTTCGGCCATAAAAATCTTGTTGCCTCTCTGTCCTCTTCTCGGAAACCAATAAAATAAATTCTTAAGCATGTAAAGCATATAAAATTTTCTTATCATATTTTGATGACTATAAATTAAATATTAATGTTTTTTACGTCCTCATTAATTAAACTTAACAAACATTTTAAACTTTAAACTCCGATCTAGACCAAGGATGGATACGATATTTTTTATGATCTATATGTTGTAGCCGATATCGAAATTTCAGCCGATTTCGAAATCGGCTAGCCGATATCGAAATCGATTTTTCTTCAAATCAAAAACTTGTTTTTGAGGCTTCCTAGGCCAGAACTTTAAAAAGCAAAAATGTGCAGAATTTTATGCTCTATCTTTTGGCCTTATTAGTTTTTTTAATTTTGGTTAAAATTTTGAAATTTTTTGAAGTTTTTAAAAAATTGAATTTTTCGAAATTTTCAAAAATTTTCAAGAAAATTTGAAAAACTAATCAAGCCAAAAGATAGCGCAGGAAATTCTGCACATTTTTGCTTTTTAAAGTTTTGGCCTAGGGAGTTTCAAAAAAAGTTTTTGTTTTGAAGAAAAATCGATTTCGATATCGGCTAGCCGATTTCGATATCGGCTGATTTCGATATCGGCTACTACAACATATATAAAGTATTTAATTTATTTAATTTATTAGTTATTTTTTAATTAATAAACATATTTCATTACAGAATTTTCCTTAAATTGATTAATTTACAAAAATTACGTTAGTTGATTAATTTACGTTAGTTTTCTATCCATATAAGCATATTCATCGTTTTTATTCAAAAAATATGCCAAAAATTAAGAAAAGATAAGCACAGATATATGATTCCAAACTTAATATGATTAATTTATATGTATAAAAAAATTTCTAAATCAAATATTGAATTGAAATTAATCAACTTAACAACAAATAAATATTTATATAATATAATGATGTAATAAAGTAACTATTTTTAAATAAATATTATTCAATCATATCATTTTATAATTTAATTTACAGTAAATCTTTTCAATATGTGTTTAATTCTTCTTTTTTATTATTTATGCTCTGAATGAAATGTTTATTCCGGATTTTTCATATAAAGTTATATAATATTTATTATAATATTAGAATATTTATCTTATTTTTGTCGATGATGTACGGGTTGAGATGTATTTTTTCTATATCATTAATTATTTATAAATATATACAAACAAAACAATAAAAAAATATTTAAAATCGAAAACAAATATTGAGTAGTAGTAATTAGAATGTTTAATTTATACAATATAAATAAAATTTTGCAAATTCAATGTGTATAATTATAATTTTGAGTTTTTTAATGAATTTTTAAAATTATATGGTTATACCGTCAATGTAAAAGATTTTTTGAACTTTGCAATTAGGGAACCAATTTTTGAATGGGGTGATAAATCTTTTGTTATTTTATAAAAAAACAATATGTGATTTCTTTTAATTTTTAGATAATTTAGCCGAAAAATTTGCGAACTCACACCCAATGCATTTGTATGGCATAATGTGTTTCGAGCAACTCATTAGTGACGGCAATAAACCTTTCATATCTTTTCCAATTATATTATTTATTTAATTAAATAAGAAAAAAACGAGATCGCATGCTTCAGATAAAAAAAAGCAGAGAATAATGGATTGAGTGCATAAGTTGTTCGAAAATTAAAATAATTAAAGAAAAAAACCAAAAAAAGCAAAAAACTTATTAAACGTTTTTATCTATTAATTATTATCAGGTTGTATAAGTTATGCCTCAATCATATTGTTTATTCATTTGTGATTAGCGATCAATTATGGAACTCTGATTATTTCCATTTATAAAAATCAAATTTATATTATAACAAAAAAATTTTATTTAAATTTATGTGTAAAAACTTAATATAATTAATATATCTGATATTTTATTCTAGTTTATTATGCCGTGAGTAATCTAAAATAATTTAATTTAAAAAAATTTATTAAAAAGGAATAATTGATGAGATTAATTACATTGAGAGAAATAATTATATGATTTATTTAATAAATTTTATTCAATTAATATATCATAAAGTTATTGATTTTCTGTATAGATACAATTTAATTAAATAAATTAACAATAAAGAGCAAATTAGAAAATTTAAAATATTTTTTATTAAAAGTATGAACGAAGTGATTACCAGTTCCAATCTTCCTTCTTTGGTAGGTCAGTAATGTTGTGAAATAAATAAATAAGTTCAAGTTTAAAATAGAATAAAATCTTTCACAAAAATTAGTTTTAACCTATTTTTAATTATTTTAATAAATTTATTATTTTTTATTTAATTATATCACCTCAACAATTAATCATTTTTATATATTATATATATATTAAAAAGAATGAAAATATATCTTAATAATCTCGTTACTTGTTGCAAATTATTTAAAAATGATATATTTTATAGTCCGTCTAGCAATCAAAAAATATTAGCACTTATAGAATCACAACCATTTAAAATTTTTCTAATAAATTCCTGCTTATATTTATTATTTGAAAACGAATTACGGTTTTTTCTTTTTCTAAAATTGAATTTTGTATTTCAATAGATAGTTTTTTTAGCTCTATAAAGATAGCGTCCAAATGGGTGCTCATATCCGTCCTTGCCATTTACTGTGCTGAATCGTTTTACCAATAGCATCAAAAAGTGCGTTTCACCAATTAAAAAAAATGTGGTTATTCGAACCAAAAACTTTTTTGTAAAGCTTTCTAGACAAAAATTTCCAGCGACAAAATTGTAGAAGATTTTATACTATATCATTTGTTATTTTGAGTTTTAGAAATTATTGTTTTTAGAAATTATCGAAATTATTTTTTAGGATTTTTCATGAGAAATCCTATTTTTCAATAATTTCTAAAAATTTCGAACTTTTTGAAAATATAAAAAACCGTAAAATAGAGCATAAAATTCTGCACATCCCTACTTGGACTTGGGCCTAGTTAAATATTGAAAAAAGTTTTGTTATGAATAACACATTTTTAATAATTGTGAAACGCCTTTTTTGATACTATTGAGAAACGACATAGCAACCCCATTTACCACACCATTCCCATCCACTTTTCTATTGTCACTCCCTATCTTTTCCAAATTCTTTCTCATCGAACTACCTTCTTGTGTCATTACAAGTTATGAATAATCGTTGGTATGGAAAGTTTGGATCGAAAAGTGCCATGGCCATTCATGCCTAAATGATTTAATAATAATATACATGAACATATTTCTTCGGGATTTTCTTCGGAAGATTAATTCAAATTCGAGATGCGGGATTCCGGCTTCGGGATAGGTGACTGGCCATTTCGGGATTTTGATCCCGAACTCGAAACTTCAGGATCCCGATTCGATACAACCGTATAATAAGGTGAGTTGTAAGGTGAGTATTAAACATTATTTTAGCTTTTACATGTATATCATAAATTTTTATACATCTAATCGTTTGATATTCCATGCTATGTAAGTTACACATTGAAAATAATACTCTTGAAGATATTGAGATAATTTTTCAGCCGATGGTAGTCGATATCAATCCATGATCCGAACATTGCCAAACAGTTGCCAAATATGGGGCATTGTAAATTCGAAAAACTAAATCATCCAGACCTTAGCTTGGGGATTAAAACACATTATGAAGGTTGGTCATTACAAAAACAAATTGTTATTAACAACTTTCAAAATATAAATTTTCGGATCTTGTTTTGACCATTTTCGGATGAGCCAAATGTTTTGTAAGCTTTCAGTATGTGTTTTAGACTCTCAAGCTAATGGTTTTGCTAGTTATTTATATTAAATTAATTTAATTTAAATTAATTTTTTTACAGATTACTCCATCATTCAATTTAATTTGTTAAAAAGATAGTTATGCTTTTCTTTCTATCTTTGCTTTTTTAAAAATAGCTTTAGCTTTAGTTCTACATTTTAATTTTATTTATTGGTGATAATGAATCAAAATAAATTTATTTCCTTTATTCATATTTATAAATTATTATTAAATTTCTAGATTTATAAGGAAATATGAAAATTGAATGAATATCTATTTTTTAGAATTTTATTTTGTTCTTAATACATTACTATATAAATATAAAAAAAGTTTTATTGATTTTAATCTTATTATTAATTTTCACTTTTTTTATATTTTGCTCATTTTATCAAGTATAAAATTATTTTTTGTAAACTAAAATTAATATATTTAGTATAATAAAATGAAAATATTTATGCTATCTTAAAATTATTAATTTTTATTTAAAAATAATAATAAATTAAAAGATTATTACTTTAATAATTTTATGATAGAAAAATACTTTTATTTATTTTTTAGTTAAGTTTAATATTTTAATTTTATCAAAATCTTTATAAATAATTTTAATATTATTAACAATTTAATAATTCCCTCAATTCCATTCTCCTCAATTACGAGGCTAACCCCTTTAGCACGCACTTCTTCAACATCCTATATGAGTTCCGAATCCTTAACATAACCCACTTTCTCTGTCTCAAGCCCGGACTGAATTCCCTCCATGGCGGCAGTTTACAGCCTGCCTGTAGGCAGCCCCCTTTTCCATATAAATACTACTTTGTTTAGGTGTATTATTTTTTATCATTTAATTATTAGATAAGGAAAATTTATATTTTCTAATAGGGTTATAATTCATTATAATTCGACGGTTATATTTTTTGATTATTAATTTAATAAAAAAAATTTAAACCTACTACTGACGAAGATGGAATTGATAATTGAAATGATTGGGAATTGATTAAAATAAATAATTTTTTGCCATCGGAGAATTTATTTTATTAATATAATATACTTATACTATCATTCAAGCAGGTAGTGCAAATTTTTTTAGAAAAAATTAATGTTGTGTATGCATAATAGGGTTTAATTTTTATTTTATATGTGTTAGGTTGACCTTGTACAACTTAAGCTGAAGCAAGCAAGCATGTTTTTTTAATTAATTTTTCTCATGTTCAGTATTATACTCTTCATCATTTTTAATTTAAAATTAAATTAATAAATTTTGACGCAAAGTAAATAAAATTTGTTTTGATTTTTTGATTTTTTACCTTAATATTAAAAAGATTTAAAAACTTGTTTAACAATATTTTGCAATAACCAATTATTATTTTTCTTAAATTGCTAATTTTTTTCTATGTTTCAAAAAGAGAATATATGACACATTATTTTTATTATTTTTAAAGGTATACACTTGAATGAAAATAAATAAAGTATCAAAACATCTGTAAATTTAACTAATTTTATTTAAATTAATAATCGGATTAATATAAAATTTTAATATATAATTTTTGAAAAATTTTACAAATAAAATAAAATAAATATATTTTAAAAATAAATATTGATAATAGAGTTAAAAAATAATTATTATATAAGAATATACACACTGGTACCTTAAGTCAAACCTTGTCCTATGAATGGCAAACATTTATTAATCCTTCTTTGCTGTTAAAAATTAGGTGGATTTAATTATCTAAAAACACCTCATATATTATTAGTACAAATTATTTCATGTATGAAATTTATATTTATAATTAGGGTTACCGCGGGGTCCCCGTCCCCGTCCCCGTCCCCGTCCCTGCGAGGGTTGCCAGTCCCCGTCCTCGCGGGCCTTGTCCTCGCGGAGACACTGGGACAAAATGCACCCCTAAGAATGGGGAAATCGGCCAAATTTGATAATCATTTTTAGGAAATTGTGGGGAAAATCGGAAAATGATTGAAAAATAAAATTTTTCTATACAAATTTTTCATCTGAAATGTTCGAAATAAATGAAAATTTTTCTCCAGCGGCCCCTATCGGGGCCGCCGACACAACTATAATAGTGAGTACACCGGACTCGAAAATCGGTCATTTGTATTCCCAAAATCGAATCCCCAAGTTTTGGTCCCATATTTGAGTTTTCGTTGTTATAGAATTGTTAGAGTCCCATTCTGATTGATATACCTAGCTAGATAGCCTTATATCAGGACCAGATCTAGGGGAGGGGATAGGTATGAAAGAAAAAAATCGAAAGTTTTTCTTAAGAAATTGGTCTAAAATCTCAAAAATTTCTCCCGGCGGTCCCTATCGGGACCGCCGGACCCCCCAAAAATGTAATAATTTAAAGTAAAAAAAAAAGAAAAATACACCCCTAATAAGAACCCCTAAAATGAACCTTTCAAACTTTACCGCAGCACACGTACCTCCTCCGAGCCCTTGGACATTGGTATTGGTACCCCCTCCAAGCCGAAATCCTAAATCCGCCCTGTTAGCTTAAATAAGAATTTTTCATTTTCAAAAAATTTAGTTCTCGAGATTTTTGAAAAAAATCCAAAATTATTATAGGCATACGATGCTTGAAAATTTTTTTCTAAAATTTTAGATTTTGAAAATTTTTAAATTTTTACACCAAAGAAAAACTCGAAAATTTTTTCATAGTTCTCGGATTTCTAGAAAAATTTCAAAATATCTTAAAAATAATTTAAAAAAAAGTTTTTAATTGATTTAAAATGGATTTTCATTAGTGGAAAAAAATTTTCGAATTTTTTTTCAATAATTAAAAGACTTCGAAAAAATTCTTGTCCCCGCGGGGACCCCGCGAAAATCTGTCCCCGTCCCCGTCCCCGCGAGGGTCGCCAGTCCCCGTCCCCGCGGGGATTCCTGCAACCCTATTTATAATATCTGTGCTATTCATATTAAATATTTTTTTAAATCACAATCAATAACAATTCTTTGATATCAATAAATATTATTTAATTTCTTGGTTTTTTAGATTTATATAATACATTTTCATAAAGTTATTGACTTCCATTCCCCATAGATTGGCTCATTTGCTTGCTGATTCCGAAGTGGCAAGTCTTTATTTGCTTAACCTTTTATAATTCTTTGCTATTTTTCATATATTATACTAAAAATTAAACAACTAAAATACAAGTTTTTTTTCTCTAGTAAATATTTTATTAAAAAAGGTAATATTTTATCTAGAATAAAATTCTTTATTATTTATATTTTATTTGAATGATTGAAAATTTTTAATATTTAAAATTACGTATTTTAATTTTTATAATTATAAATTTTTATTCTTCTAAGAGAAGATAAGATATACAAAACTTTTGAATATTTATAAAAAAACCGCCACTAACTAGCATTATGTTGATTTAATTTTTAATTATTTTTATTTTTTGTGCTAAGCATGAAAATCCAATATATAATTTTAATATTGTATAATGTTAATATTTGTTAAATTTTCTATATATTTTTGTAAATTTTTTTTAAATAATAGATTCATTTTAAAATAAAAATAACAATCAAAAAATCAAATAGGATAAAATTTATTGATTATTTAATTACTTTTCTAAAGAAATAAAATATTAAAAATTAAGTGAATATTTATCACCTGATAATGGTACCATTTAATTAGTTTACTTAAACATCTCGCCCGCTTGTCCAAGACAAATGTGAAAAAAATCATGAATCATGTTGTTGTCAAAAGAATGTTGGGACAGTGTTTTTATTTATTTTTAATAATACTAAAAACATTGAGTTTTATAGAATCAACAATTTAGTAATTAATTATTCTCTTGATGATTCATTAATAAAAAATATATCAATTTATGAAATGATTTGTTTATTCTGAAAAATAGTCCAACCATCGACCATTTCTCTCAATCACCCGCTATATAACCTATTCCGCGGTTAAATAACTCTTGCCTCAGATGTATTTAACTAATTTTTTTATTTCCAAAAAGTCAGGTTATTAAAATTATAATTACTTTATAAAGAAATTTTCATTATCATTTGATTGTTATCTTTTTTGTTTTGCATCCTAGTATTTTTCAATAACAATTTAATTTTAAATGAATAATAAATAAAATAAGTTAATTTTATTTTAACAAAAATAATATAAAATTACTTTTGTTCAACCAAAGTTAATTGTAAAATTATTATTGAACATAAAAACAAATTTTTCTTATTTTTTATTATAAACATTCAATCTTGTAATTCTTCTCTAAATAATTCTTGACATTAAACTCATTTTGGTAAAACAGAAATTCTATCGAATTTACTTATTATTTGAATTCTAAAAGTCACCCATTGTAGAATCAATCAATTTAATGGAAATTCACAAATACTATTATATAGCTTTAGCTTTTTTATTTATTTTAATAAAAAATAGGGTGAATATTTATTTTTATATTATTATATTTTATCTTTATGTATATGTAAAAATCTTTGAAGGTTAATATCTGAGAAAATATTTTTCCATCACATGTTGTTATTTATATGTGTTTTTAAATAATTATTCGATAGAATGTATTATTAAAAAAGAACTACTTAAAGATTTTTTCTTTCCATGCATAAATTTATCATTAGTTCAATTTTGATATTTTTTTATTATTTATTTTAATTTTCATTAATTTTTTTTTAAATTTGGTAATATTTTTTATAAAGAATATTTTTTTAAAGAAAAAAGGGCATTTGATTCAAATATTGCAAATTTTTCGGTAATTTGAAATTCAAGGGCCATTTCTGCTGCAGATATTCGCTGGAGAAGGATAGATGAGCATTTTTAATTTAGCTTATTTGTATAAAATAAATGTTTTAAAATTATTCCTTTTCGGCGATTAATGAAAAATTTTAAATTATCATTCTACATATATAATGTATATTAAGAAAATAAAAATAAAATTGTGTTCTTATTTCATAATTTTTTATCTAATATATTTATAAATTATAAAAATTTTTATCCACAACAGAAATGTATTTATATTATCTTATAAATAGATTTATTTTTTATTATGATTTTTGTTTTCATTAAGTATTTATTTATCCTTTTGAAATAAATAAATAAATTTACACATTATTTTTTTTTTAAATTTTTTCTTAACGATCAGATATTTTCTTCAATTTAAAGTTTTTATGTTTATTAAACTTAATTTAAATTCTTGTTCTTTTATTACTAATAAAATTTATTACCTCCATTTTTAACAAATTTTCTGAAAAAAATAACAACTAACTGATTCAACATGAAGTCATTTTTTTAAAATTTTTTAGTTCTTTATAACTTTATAATTTTTATTAATAATAAATTTTTTACTGTTAAATAGGTTTAAATGATTAATTTCTCATTCAAAAAATGTTTACAACTATGATTAAATACGCATTTTTCGAATATTTATGTTGCCCGTACTTTATACGGGCAGATCCATTTGTATACATAGTAACGTACAATCTAAAATTGCATAATTTGTTTATTAATGTGATAGTTAAAATCAGAATAACCTGAAAAATAAAGAATTTTGAAAAATTTGTATACCGGGACTCAAAAAAAGTTAGAGTCCCAAGAAGGTCCGCCTTTAAAGTAGCGCCGAATTTGGCAAGGAATTAAAAGTGGAAGTTTAAAAATAAATTAAATAATCTGATTTGTCACCAGACATCTAAAAAAAGAAAAAAATTTTATGAAACGATAAAGTTACCGCAAAATTTTTTGGAAGTTAAGCCAAAAAAAATCGTGGATTGTGGATTTGGCCAAAGATTTTGCATAAGTTTTTTTCGACTTGGTCAAATCGGTTCTTGCAAGTTTATAGAAGACAAACATTTTTTAGTTTAAATATTTTAAAATACTCATACCTATGAAACTTTTAGAAATTAGCCCAAGGAATCTTTTTTGAAGTCCACAATTCCTATAATTTTATTTGGTAATTTAGTAATCTATGATAAACCATAATCTATATCTGCAATTTTGTTATCAGGTTATGATTTCTCTTAGAAATTCAAGGCTTTTTTTGAAACCTATTTCAGAACAAAATTCATATGTATTAATTTCCAAAAATTTTCATTTGCCTTAATTACAGAAAAATTACAGACTTTGGATTTGAAAATTCTTTAGCTTGGATTTTAAAAGTTATAATACTTGGGTTTACTGTAGATTTTGTTTTATTTTTGAAATTTGGTTCGCAAATGTCGTAATGTGGACAGTGAGAATTTGAGAAATAAATTTTATTTATCATCGATGGATATCAAAAGATCATTTTTTAGGATTATAATTTATAAACCGAAAAAATGGTGATTGAATTAATTGTAATGTGTGTAATCCGTGTGATATTTATTTTCCCATCATGCGGTGTCCTGTCATGTCAATTCAGTCCATGTTATTGCTGCAATAATAAAAATAAGATTATTAATTATTTTTAATTAAGAGGTAAAAAGTGAAACATACCTAGCCTAATTAAAAATTTTACAATTATTTCGGGGGAATGAAAAATGAGAAGGGAGGAAGTATATAAAGCCCAAAAATTTAGTTATAAAAAATTAAAATTTCTTTCTAAAAACTTCCTTTATTCTTCTGTATAAATAATTTTAGTAAAAAATTTTTGAACATAAATATATCCTCTTTTCTGAAAAGGTTGCCCTTCCCCCCCGCCCGGAATTATGTCTCTTCCAGCGAATAGGACGGATTGGGTTAGGCCGTTTGAGTCTGGCAGCTCGAAAATCTTTATAACTAATAAGTAGAGCACGGATTTTTAGTTTGTAAACTATTTTTTGCTGCCTAGTTTATGGCCAAATATGCATAAAAACATGTTCCTAAAGTTGTTTGATGCATTTTCGAGTGACCTTTTGTCAACTATTTACAACTATTTCGAGTTTTTAGCAACTAATAGTTTTTTACCAACTATTTTGGGGTTTTAGCAACTCTGCAACTATTTTGGCAATTTTGGGCAAACTCCCTAGAAAAAATTGAAAAAATAAATAAAATTTTCGGAAAAAATCAAAAAATTATTATTTTTAGCTTCAAAATCATCATATAATATTTCCTCATTCGAAATGCCTAAAGAGGTGAAATCGCGTCGCGCAATTTTAAAAGAATGGATTTCCAAATTTCCAGAAGGAATTTTCACCACTGATGGAAAGATCGTCTTTTGCCAAGCATGCATCCAAGAGGTAATTAATTTAACTGAATTTTTTATTATCATTTTCTTCTTAGGTGCAATGCTCTGTATTTTCTCATTTGAAACAACACAGTGACACGGCAAAACACCAGTCCAATGTGGATCGCAACCGGCAAAGCAACAGCAAGCAGCAACTTCTTACGACTTCGTTCGCAAAATCAGAGGATGACCCGTTCAACGAGGAACTTTGTGATGCATTAATTGCAGCAAACATTCCATTCATCAAACTCAACAACCCCTCTTTCAAACAATTTTTGACAAAATATTGCAACAGAAATATTCAGGATGAATCTACAATTCGGAAAAATTATCTGAAAATTTGCTACAATCAGGTTTTTAACATTAAAAAAATATAAAAATAGAAATATTATTTTAAGACAATGACCCGAATTAAACAAAACATTGCAAATTTTTTTGTTTGGTGTTCCGTAGATGAGACTACAGACTCAATGGGTCGTTATGTTGTAAATTTGATTGTGGGCAAGCTTTGTTCCAATGGATTTTCGACCCCATTTCTTGCTTCTGTCAAAATTTTGGAGCAAACTATCCACAGTACTATAGCAAGATTTGTGAATGATGGGATTAATGAGCGATTTTTTATTTTTTCTTAATATTAAATTTGACTTAGGAGAACTCGGATCAAGGATGAGAATGTTTTGTTGTTGGTATCTGACGCTGCTGCATACATGCTGAAAGCTGGACGTTCGCTAAATGTTTTTTCCTAATTTGATCCACATCACATGTGTGCCACACTCTGAACCGTGTTTCTGAACAAATTTGATCATTTTTACCAGTAGTTAACCAATTGATAGCCAGCACCAAAAAGGTTACAAAATTGAAAATATATATTTTTTAATTCGAACATTAAGGTTTTTGTGAAGGCTCCTTCTCGAGTTGCTCCGAACAAACAAATGTGCCCTAATTTGCCTATGCCACCGGCTCCCATACTAACGCGTTGGGGTACATGGATCGAGGCGGCAAACTTTTTTACCCAAAATTTCAATTCCATAAAAAATATTTTAATTAGAAATTCTTTTTTATTTTAAAAATTCCAAGTCATTGCTCAACTCGATTCCGATGATGCGGTTGTAATTCAAAAGGCAAAGGAAGCATTTGAAAATCCTGTTGTTCAACAGCAATTGGCCTACATTAATTCAAATTTCGGTACCATCCCAATGACGATGGCCAAGTTGGAGGCACAGGGTTTAACACTTGTTGAATGTTTGGACATTCTTTTGGATTTGCGAGGCACAATCAGAACGGCAACAGGAGAAATTGGGTCAGAACATCGGAAATTTGAAAGTTTTTGAGAATAATCCGGGGCTTTCTCGAATGTTGGACATCGCCAAAGTGCTCTGTGGTGGTGTTGCGGAAATTCAGATTGCATCGAACATGATGGCTGCTATGAAATTTGCATCAATGACTTCCTGTGATGTCAAGCGATCTTTTTCATTGTATAAGAATGTTTTATCTGATAGAAGGACATGTTTCACGCCCGAAAATCTCGAAATGTACTTTGTTTGCAATTGCGAAAAGCGATAATATTTTTTCATATTTATTTTTTGATGGAAAAATAAAAAATTTGTTATTGCAATTCGCCGATTTTTTAGCAACTATTTTGCCTTTTTTAGCAATTATTTTGGACTTTTTTAGCACCTATTATAGTAACTATTTTGATGGTTGTTAGCAACTAAAAATCCGTGCTCTACTAATAAGCTTAAAAGAACACTAAAAAAGAATTTGATGTAAACGATGGGTACAAAATGAAATAAAGCTCATTCAGATTGGCCAAGTAGAAAAAAGGTTATGGCCAAATTTAGATGCAAAATCGTACATTTTATTACTTATAGTAAAGATTTTGCAATAACTATTTCAGATTAGCCAATTGGGATGATATTTTTGCGGTTTTAAAGATGATTTTTAGGACTATATATTGATAGCATATCTTCTCTTTTCTAGTATAGATTATCATTTATACTGACTTCTGAGTCACATCTATTTTCAAGCCTTCAGATTCAACCGGCCAGTCTCTTCCTTTCGTTAAGAAATTGGGCCCAATAATTGTGTTAAAAATGGACTCATTAAGGTAAACCACTGGTAAAACTTTAGACATCGTCAGATAAAAAGTTAAAAATCAACGTTGTACAAAATCTCATGCATCTCCCAACCCGCCAATAAATAGGTTCTAGACCAGATTTTTCTCTACTTTTACTAAAATGTTCCCTCTCACATAACTAATAAGTTCAAAGTTACAATATTGAAGCATGGATTATAAATTTTGCCTAGATAAAACTTGAAGTTATTTTTTATTGGGCAGTAAATTTGGATCCGATGTACTTAGTAAAAATCTGGGCTGTCCAATAACCCCTTTGTTGTTTGCTCACCTGTCGCATAACGCACTTCGGGTCGTCACATATGGCCCGTTTCATGAGTTCCATGATACATGACACATGTGACTCTGCAGCCCATTGTGGGCACCATTGCCTCGCCACCATTCCCGTTCGGCTCCCACTTGAAGCTGTAGGTAGTCTCGATCGTGCCATGTGGTGCGTTCTTCCCGTCGGCCGGCATCAGACGCACTTCGCTGGTACGCGTATCTTTTTGGAAATAAAATTAATTTCCAACAAAATCAATTTCCAAATCAGATACCTACAAGCAGTAGTTAATTTTTTTAAAATTCAGAAAAAATTGAAACTTGAGAAACAAAATTATTAATTACAGGGTTCGGTAACTCGCTGGTGTCCTAAAAAGTGCATCAAATTAAAGATCTTGAAAAAAGTACATCGTTTAAAATACTAAATTTTATATTGCATATCAAAAAGGCAATTTTTTAACAACATTTAAATTTTTGAAAGAATTTTATAAATAATATGTTGAGCAAAGCATATCTTTTTCATTAAGAATTTTTCTGACTGTGGTGATGGCGATGGACTCGTAGGGGCCATCGAAGAAAATTTTGAAAATTTGTCCTTCTTTTCAACTTTTAGGGATACAGGTTGAATCGATAGGGATTTTTCTTAAACTTTATTAAATTTTGTATTTTTATGGTTTGGCAATTTGTCTGATATTTTTATTTCCAAGTACTAACAAATAAAGACCGACCAAAAGACAGTTATCCAAAAAGGAACAACTTCTTTAAAAAATATTTTTGATTTTCAAAGTTTGGAAATCCTCTCCTCCCCTAAAAAGGACAAATCATAAAAAGGATGTTTGCAAACCCTGATTATTAGCCAGGGTCAATCCTCTATTCATTTCGGTCTCACCAGCCCTGTTGGTCTCAAGATAATGTTGTTGCTGGGTTCCAGCCGTTGTTCGAGCACCTGCTCCCAACATCAATTTGTCGTCCAAAGCATGGTCGGCCAAATAGCTGGCACATTTTCGCAAGAACACATCATCCGACCATGCCGATATTGCAGAATCCATGATCGCTGAAATCATGTTATTACCATTAAACAGATTACAACGAACGAGACGGGATAAACTATGCCGTCTCTAGACGGAAATAAAATTTTTCATGCCGATTTAAAAAAATAAATTGTACTTCAACTAAAATCAATGTTTTTTGTATATTTTATGCCCATGTTTTGCTAATTCTAAATGCATAGGTATCCCATCCCTAGTAATGAATGTCGGAACATCTTTCGGCGATACATGAAAGGCATTTTTTGTGAACTTAACCAAAAATCGAAAAACTATTATTACTTACCCCAAAGAAGTTACGCAAATTTATTTGTTTTTCATTTTTTTTTTGTAAAATAAGATGGAAATTGGCATATCTTAATAGTTTTTATTTTTTCTTTCTTAGTTTTTTGTATTTCACTACCAGTACTTTGGGGGTAGGAAACAACTACAAAAAACACCTGCTTTTAGAATTCAGATATTGACAAAATGGTCTGCGGAAAAGGGTCAGGGAATTTTTTTTGTTTCATATTTCGATAAACATAATAAACTTGATAAATAATAGCAAATAAAATAAGAATTTTTGTTTTTCTGGTAAATTATTTATTTATACTTTCATTAATAAACTATAAATAAAATATATGTAAATAGTTGGTACCATTTCCGCCATGGACAAAATGGCGCTACTTGTTAAGTAAATCGTTTTAAAGTATTCGAAGGTTTTTTCCTAAGTTTGATTGCCTGTTCTTAAGGCGTGGACTGGATGGTTTTAAAAAGCCATTTTAAATCAAAAACAACATCTTAAACTTGCCATAATTCACCGGGAACCAGCAGTCCAACTCCTTGTTGTACACGATATTGTTCGGTCGGGCCGTCGGAAGTCCATTCATCGCGTCCAGGGCCATCGGCTGCACAATGCACTCACCATAGGCTCCATCCTCCTTCTCCAGCATTGCCTCCGTGGATGCCAAATCGAAGTGGCGATGTGCTTTGATGGCCACAACCTCATTCTCGTGGCCGTGGCTGAAAATCCAAAGATCAAAGCAGCGCATATTCAAATTGACATAAATTACAATATTTCGACAAATTTCGAAATTTAACTCGATTATTATGCAAAATAAGCCTACCTCAAGATTAAGTTGCCCAATCCTTGGATTTGCTGCTCGGTGAGCAGTTTGTCCACCACTTCAATCTTGCCCAGCTTGTTGTATTCGACTGGACTATATGTAGAATTCAGCATGGTTTCGAATTGCAAAATTAGAAATGCAAATTTGGATTTCTCCCTGAATTATGATTGATGTGTAGCAGTGTGCCCTACCAGGGGTTATGCCTAATCCAAACCATTAAAATATGGCATTTGTCATTTTTGGGTGGCAAAAAAACGGTAAAAAGATGGAATTCTTGGTGTAAAAAATGAAGCAAAAAATTTTTTAAAGAAAACATATAAAATTAGTAAATAAATGTATTCCGCATTTTTTTTTCATTTTTACCTAAGGGGAGGGACCTTTTACTGGGTTTTCAAAATGTCCTTATTTAAAATAGCGCCAAAAAAATAATCATGAAAAATTAATGAGCTAAATGGAAAAATTATTGCTAGAAAAGACATTAGATATTTAAATAAAAATTAAAATCAAATCAATGAAAATTGACAATAAAATTACAAAATCAAAATAAATCCACTACCCTACCAATGATAGATCAGCTAAATTATTGATGGAAATAGAAGAAGTTGAATTTTAAATTTTAGAGTATTTTTGTTAGGTTAAATCAATGAAAAAAGTTTAGATATTGCAACAACGATTAACTTAAATTTAAAAAATTTCAATAAATTATCAATAATTAAGCGGAAACGATACAATTGTGTGTGTTTAAGACTGCGATGTGCTAATTCTGTGAAATGTTCCTAAAAATTGTGATGTTCTCTAAAAATTTTTTGTAGCCCAGAGTCCTCTGAAACCCGGTAATGTGATATTGACCGGAACGGAGTGATCCAATGAAAGGTCGTCCCCTCATCGGCTTTCCTCACCTCCTTCCTCCATAAACATCTCTCTCCCCAATGGATTGATCGTCGGCGGAACAAAGCCCCCCTCCCCCCCTTCTCGTATACATCTCTCCCTATTCGGCCAATGATGCTGATGAATCATCATCAATGAAAATCGTTTTGGGAAAACACTCCGGGGGAAATGTAAGGGATTGTAAGCAGCAAAAAGAAGGAGTGGGATTGGGTGTAGTGTTCGTTACGGGACGGGCCCGCACATCGGGTTCTTGCGGGCCCGACATTGCCCGACTCGCAACGATTACATTTTTTGCGGATTGCGGGTTCTTGCGGGCCCGACATTGCCCGACTCGCAACGATTACATTTTTTGCGGATTGCGGGTTTTTGCGGGGCCGAGGTTACAGGCCCGACCCGCAACGATTCCAACCTTGCATGATTTTTGCGGGTTGAAATTTAGTTTAAATTATTGTGATATTCTTCTATACTTATACTTTTCAGGTGGTCACACGGGAAAATTCCCCTTTTCTCTAACATAACAATACTATCTCTCTTTTCTTCTCTCGCTGCTTTAAATGTAATCCATAAAATTTTTCATTTTTCATTTTTAATTCGATTCTTGATGCGGAATAATTGGTAATAATTGTGTTTTATCAGTTTTCCTTCCTTTTTATTCCTTTTTATTATGTTTTTATTTCAAAAATGCTATTTTATTGATATTTAGAGTTAAAAATGCCTAAATTAGGTAAGTTGGCCTCTTCAAGAAAAAAGTTGGCCTCTTCAACTAAATTAGGTAAGTTGGCCTCTTCAAGAAAATTTCTAGAAATGAACAGAATGCTTGGAATGCAAGCAAGGTACTTATTTGGTTTACGTGTCAAATTTTTTCAAATTTTTTTTGGAAATTTTTTTTATCGGACCATCTATTTCCCTAGGGTAACTTTTGACGTGGAATCCGATTCTGACGTCCATTTTGACATAATGCGTCATCTGACGTCACTTTTTGAGAAGTTGAAAATTTATTTTCCATTTTTTATCAAAAATTGACTTCCCTGGGGTAACTTTTGACGCTGGAGCCGATTCAACATCCATTTTGAATTTTGTATGCGTCATTTTATATGATTTCACGAAAAAACAATTTTTGACGTCAGCGTCAAAAAGTGACGTCAGATGACGCATTACGTCAAAATAGGTGTCAGAATCGGATTCTGCATCAAAAATTACCACGGGAAAGTCATTTTTAGATGATTTCACGAAAACACAATTTTTGACGTCAGCATCAAAAAGTGACGTCAGATGACGCATTACGTCAAAATGGACGTCAGAATCGGATTCTACTCAAAAATTACCACGGGGGAAAGTCATTTTTAGATGAATTTAATAAAATTTAAAATTTGAAAAAATTTGACACGTAAACCAAATAAGTACCGCAAGCAAAACAATAAAAAATATATCTATAAAACCGCCAGTGGAAGAGCAAAAGGGATAATTATGCATTTGAATTCTGTTCATCAAAACACCGAATATTTAGAAAAAATACAACAAACTTCTTAACGATAACAGAAAGGTTGAAGAAGGTGGGAAAAGGGATATCCAAAACATTTCCAAATTACTTCCGGCGGTTAATATAAATATATAAAAAATATCCATTTGAATATTTTTGATGCCCTAATAATGGCCCAAGTGGAAGCAGTGGAGTTCAAGGTGGTCAGCCTGGCCCAAGTAGAACCAGTGGAGTTCAGCCAACGATGGACGAAGCCACTAACGGGCACTCATCTGCGACAGCAGCAGACAAGTGCGAATTTTATTTCACGGCTCATTTTCATAGAATAAAATCGACAGAGATTTATTTCGCAGATGGCAAGAAAAATAAGATAACAACGGAAAGGAAAAATTAAAATTTTTTGAAACCACTTTTATGAATATAACTGTCCATTTAGATCATTTATTTTTTCTCATAGATTAAAGATTACTTTTAAAAATCCATGGGTTAAAAGGATTTATACATATTTATATATTTTTTATGGCCTTGTCAATTTAGTATATTCATTTATTATTTATTCTCTGATGATTGTTTATTTATATCTGTTCATCAAAATTAATATATAATTTCGTTTCTTTAATCTTTTCTTATTAACCACTACAAAAAACATAAACATATCATATTGTCAATATAAAAAAATCCAATGAAAATGCATTTAATCATTATTGATATATTATATAATAATAGTTAAGAATATATTTTTAAATTTTTCGCAGCATTTTTAGAATATATAATATAATTTCACAAAACATAATTATGTTGTAAATTCCATCCGCGATTTATTCAGCTTAAAAGGGTAGCGATTAGATCCTTTGCTCGTGCAATGGCCTAAATTTATAACAAATTGGTTTTTTTCCTTATCTTTTAGTAAAATCAGATTTAAATTTATAATTTACTTCATATAACATTATAAAAATATGCCACAAACTTGTTAAAAAATTCTAAAGGTTTTTTATAACCATTCTACAAAATTATTCTTCATTGGTATTCAATGTTTATTCTCTTTTAGAGAGTATAAATTTTTAATGATTTAAAAAAATTTCAAAAAAATATTTTATTTTTTATATAATTACAAATATTTGCCAGAGTATTCAATTATCTGAGCAAACAATTTTAATGCTTTTTAATATTGTAATGATTTAATTATTATTATTATTAAGTTATAAAATTTTACAGAATTTTTTTTAAATAATATTATTTTTACTTTATATATTATTAAAATTAATATTCTATTAAAATTATATTTTAAAAAAGTATTTGAATTTTTAAACTATATAAAATTAAATAATTTTATTAAAAATAATTTTTTATAATTTATTATACGCAAATTATTAAAAAAGAAAACGTTTTTAGTAATTGTATAAGCTAAAAGCAAATGCCGATTTCATTCGGTGGTTGCCACGACTACCCTGTTCAAAATTTACGACAAAAACCGAGTCCTTCAGCTGGCCCTGTTGGCATGCGGAGGCTTGCGTGACAAGCTCCTGGTAATCGAGCGTGAAATTGATCACAAATTACCAGACCCTGTACGACGCGATCACGGACGCCAATCATTAAATATAGAATATATCTGTTCATAATTTTTCTAATATCTGATAAATAAATTTTGATTTATTCATTTAAGTTAAAATTATGATATATAAAGAACTAATATAATATATATAATCAATATAATCAATTAAATACTAATATAAAAAATTATCTTAATGGTCATTATCTTCTTTAAAATTTTGATTTTTTGTGATTAAATTTATATTAAATATTTAAAATATGTAATAAATATTTTATTGTTTATAAATTAAGCTATCGTATATTTAAATAGATTTGCGTCATTTGCATTAAAAAATTTTTCTTTATAAGGATTTTTATTATTACGACGTTCATTATTATGTGATTAGTGATTCATTACTATTATTTGCTAATTGCTAAAAAATAATCTTTCTCTGCTTCTTTTTTTAATTTTTAGTTTTAATTTTTTTTAATTATAAAATCAATATGAAATTCTTTTAATAATATAGTGCATTTTTTAATTTTATTGAATAATAATTTAGAACATTATAATAAAATAATATTTATAATATATAATGAAAAAATTAGCCAAGAAGATTTAATTTAATAATTTCAACATAAGATTTAGAGATAAGAAAAATTTTCATCTCGGTGGTAATATGTGAGTGTAGATACCATGGGGGTCGACCACCACAATGTATATAGTGACATTGATACCAGGTAGCACAGGAATGCACAAATGGAAGTGCATCCAAATATTCATTCGGATGATTCCAATACTATTCAATCCGGTGTCATCTTTACCAGAGATGTCTACTGAGAGACTTCACTCGGTTTACCGCTAAATGGGACATGCAATATTGCATTCAGTTGCAAATGTTGGCACAACTATGTTAAAATCAATTGATTCCTGCGACATTAGTACGGCTGCTCTTAGGAGCGCTATAATTTTCTTTATTTATATTTAAATTTTATTTGGTGCATCGTCATCAATAGATTCACATTTCATTATAAAAATTTTAATAATTCATTAAACTTTATAAAATTTTCTTTGTTCAATGATAAATATAAAAAAAATAAAAATAATCTTTAAGATTTATATTATTTTTTAATTCTTTTTCTAGTTACTAACTTCTTCAAAATGTATTTTAATGTTTATAATCAAACTGATTAAATGAAACTTTTTCTTTATTTATATAAAAATTAATTTCATTTTATCCTTGCATATTATTTTATTTGATTTTATATTACAATTGATAAGATTATCATTTTTCTTCCCTTTACATTAAAAATGTCGACATAATTAATCATCGTTTTTTATAAATAGTAAGCTTTTAAAATTTTAAACTTAATAAAATTATGACGCACATTTAATAAATAATATATTTTAAATTTTCTTTCATTCTTGAAATATGGATTAGTAGTAAAACAATTATTTATATTTTTTCATAAAATATTATATAGATTCATTTTAGATTCAATGAATTTCTTTTTTTGTTTACTTATTCCAGGGTTCCAGAGTGAATAATCGTTTAGCCGTGTGTTGACTACATGGATGAGGATTCATTTGTTGTCTTATCGAATTGTAACGAGAAGGATGATTGGTCCCATTACACTCTTTATTGATAACCCATTTTAGTTTTGGTTGTTGATTCCTTTGGGAACTGTATCCTTTCATAATCTCAGCGGCCGGCTTCCAAGCGTAGTCGACTTTAATCCTTTCGGAGGTTCTAATTCTTTTGCCTTTTATCCTTGTGACTTTAATAAGAATAATTTTTTGATTTATTCTTATCAGTTTCGATGATTTATATAATAAATATATACATATTCAATTTAGAGAAATTTAAAAAAGTTTTTTTTCATTTTTAACTATTTAATTATATTTATATTATCTTTTTTATTTATCAATTTATTATTAAAATTTATTAAATAAAAAAATTAATTTATCCTCAATAATTTTGATTTTAAAGAGCTTAATTTTTATTTTTATACAAAAGTATTAATTAAATATTTTTTATTCATCTTATTTTATCCATATCATTTATTAATATTATTTTTTTAGTATTTTGAGAAGTGAAAATTTAGCAAACAATTAAATTATTACAGCTCTTTGTATAACTATTTATTCGTAAATTTTCATCATTTTAATTAAGCATATGCAATTTTTATATAATTTATAAATTATTCATCTCAATTTTATATTTTCTTATTTTTTATATAATTATCTTTGATAATCTTATAATTTTAATTTTAAAAATGTGAAATTTATTAGATTGCCTCATTTTCTGACTACAACAAGCATTTGCTCGATTTTATACTTCCAATAAACGTAACATTTAGCTTACAAAATATTACAATAAATATTTCTTAGCAAAAATTTTTATTTTGATTTGTTAAATACAAAATAACTAAATAATTTTATTATATTAATTAAATTAAAAAAAATATTTTTATACATTTCATATAAAATAATTTTTTCTGAAAAAATTATTTTATTTCTATAAAATTATACTGCATTCCGTTCTGCTCAATGGCGATGCGCCTTTATAACTAAAATAATATTTTTTATATTATTTTTTATGAGATAATATTTTTTAAATTTATAAATTAGTCGAGGTCAAAAATAATATTATAGTGTTTAATAGTATTCGTATTTCAATTATATTCAGGTAATGTAGCATCGGCGTATCGCAGTGTCAGCGAATCTGCAGTACCTATCGCCTGTCTAAATACCATCTTAGGATAATGCAGCAGCACGATCTTTGTGATACACCATTCTAGTGCCACAATCAAATTGCGTATTTGCCTTGGCTCAAATTATTAGAATTTATTATAATTTATCATGAAAATTTTAAATTTTTTACATAACTAAAATATAATTTTTTATATTATTTTTTATAGATATTTTTATAGATATATGGCGCAATTACTGCTCGAATGTTGGACCGCATCAGATGATATTTCGCTTCGAGGTTAGGTGCCGCTATGGCTGCAGCGAATCTTTAGAGGTCCGCATCGGTTGTCCGTCCTTTTATGGGAAATAATTAGCATTACTTATAATAAGAATAATTTTAGGACTCAATTTTTATATTCACTAGCATTTTTTCATCCTATAGCTCTTAATTATTAAATTTTATTAAACCATCCATTTATAATGTTTCTATTATATCTATAAGTATAATTTTTATTTATATAGTTGAAAATGTTTGATATATCTGATAAGATAAAAATTTAAATAATTTAAAAATATATTTTTCTAGGTTCCTTCTATTTTAATACCATAATTTATTTAATTTTTGCAATAAAATTTATCTATAAATTCAAAAGGACAAAAAACAAAGCCATAAAATAATTGATATCTCGTCAGGTTAATCGTTTGGCTTTATCTGCAATAGAACCAAGATAAATTTAATTGGATTCACTTGTTTTCTATTGCACTTACGTTAATGTAAATATTAAAATTATTATATAAATAATAAGTAGAATTTAAAATGTATTTCTTTTTTAATTGCTATAAGATTAAAACTTTGTCATTTCTTTCATTTTTATTGGATTAAAATTTAATGGTTTCATTTTATTAAACCAAATTAGAATATTGTAAACCTACAAATGATATTTTCTCAAAATAAGCTAGCGAATATCATATTCTTTGTTTGCATTCTTCGTGGAATGGTATATATAGGTGGGAATGAATGGTATATATAGGTCTTGTAAATTTTTTTTATAAAAAAGTTAATTATCTGTTTTAAATTTAGAAAATTTTATGGTGACGATAAGATTTATACAAAGTTTTCAAATTAGAATCAAAATTTTCCTGCTATTTTATTTATTAATATTTATTATTTCCATCAGTCATATTATATATTGGGTTGGGACAAAAGTAATTTCCGAATTTTTCAATTTAATTTTTCTAACTGCTTTTAACTAAATTTAGTCAGATCTTTTATAGTAAATTATAAGTGATATCTTACTTAATTATATGCTAAAAAAATATTGATCCATTGTTATCATATTGATTTTAAATATATCTTTTATAAAATACATATTTTTGCGATTTATTAGAAGTATTTTTTAAAATTTTTAAATGAAAGTAATTCGATATAAAATATTAATTGTATTCATCATTTAAATTACTTTTGATCACCAATAAAAATCTTAGCTCAAAGATTCAAAATATGAAAATTTTATTCCAAAATATATATCTATAGTAAATTTTGAATAAATCGAATTTTCGATCTTACATGACTAAAATAATATTCAATCATTTATTAAAAATACGGGACAATTAAAGTGCTTTATTAATAAGCTAAGAAAAAAAATTTGACCTAGTTCTATGCGCTAAAAAATAATTTTTTTATTCTAAGACCATTAGTGGTAGAGAAAATTGCTCAAACTCCAGACCTGTAAATTCATAAAAATAATTTAATTTTTTTTAATAATTTTTATCTGAAAATTCCACCTATGCAAAACAATCAATGGACTTTATTCTTAATAATTTAAATTCATACAAACATTTATCTATATACTTTTTAAGAAAAAATATTATTTCTTTTAAGGACCCAATTTTGACCTCTTTATTTTAATTGATCTTAAACTCATAACTTTCCTTCTAAATAAAAATCAAATAAATTCAGCTGTATAACAATATATTTGTAGAGTATAATAATATCAATTATAACTTAATTTGGTCTTTTAAAAATAAAGAAATAAAGCATTGAATTATATGTGATTTTCGGAAATTACTTATGTCCCAACCCAATAACTTATGATAATTATTTATAACATATTTATTCAATTATCAATTGATATTAATTTCTTCACTAAGTTTTAAATGTTTTAAATATTTTTTTTGGTTTATTATGATTTTAGACAAATAAATGGTAAAATAATAAATCAATAAAAGAAATAATTCAATAATTTTTTTGACCCTGTACAAATCTATTTGTTTTAAATTATCATTCTTAAGTGATTATGTATTTTTTCACTATATAACTTTTAATATATATTTTACCATTTAAATATTTTAATTTTAATAAATTGTTTTCTGTATTTTTCATAAATTAAATTACTAGTTAAATTCTTGTTAATAAAAGGAATTATGGTGTTGCCAAGGGTCCTGCCAGGTTTCAACTGGCGGCGAATTTCACCAAAAAAATTTCGCCCGAATGCCCTGATATTCAATGAGGAGGGAAGTCTGGGCGTTTTAAGGGGATAGGGAGTTTAATTATCCAGCTATAGCCGTGTGCACAAATTTCAACAATTATTTAGGTGGTTAAAACAAAGATCATACCAAAATTAATAAATTTCATTTAAAATTTTAATAATCACAATATATTTTCAGATGTCAATTTTCAAATGAATTTTGAATGCTCAAATAATGAAAAATATAAATATGCAAAAAGATCCACTTTATTTAGGATAGTAATTAACTATTTAAAATATATTTGACGATTCAAAAGCAAATGATTTATTTTTTTATTAATAAAATTTTAGTTTATGAAAATTTATAAATTTATCATTAATAAAAATACTATTTATTTGGCTATAAAAATTTTCATTTGATTTTAGTTCATCAATGAGGCCATTTTATTTTTTTACATTATTAAATAATGTAAAAATTAATTTTTTTTTATAAAATCTATAATCAGTGTATGTTTACCAACTTTTTATTTTTGATCTGTTGAGTATTTGAATAAATTCCATAGATGTCAAAAAATTAAGAACTTATAAACTTTTTATTTGAATATAGTAATTAGATTTTTTTCTTATAAAATTTTTGTTATAAATATTATTTTAAAATTTATTATATTATTTATAAATGCCGTTAATTTTTAATATTTTTTACAGGAGATCACAGAATTATATCAAATTTAATTATTTTAGCTACTATTTTAAAATAATTTTGTAATATTTAATATTTACGCACTATAATAATGAATTTAATAGACTATACATTTTTCTGATTTTTTGTTTTTTGTATTATTATAAATCGTTTTTAAATATTTTTTAATTTCTTTTCATATTTATTTTTATTTTTGTTCACCTTTTCAGCTTTTAAAAATAAAAGTGAAAATAATTATAATTTATGATTATTGTTACCATATTATTGGTATAACAAACTCGTTTTTTAATGAAAGGGCAAACGGCTGACTCCTTTAAAATTTTTATTCAACATTTTTTTATATGCAAATTTAATTATTTATTTATTGGTTCTAGTTTTACCAGGTGCTATGTCGTTAGTAAAAAAGTGCCAATGTGGGCGAAAGTAAAAAAAGTGACAATACAGTCACAAAAGGGAAGGTCAGCTATAAGTGTATACTATTAAAATGACTAGAGGATAAAACGACTATGTAATGACTAAAATAACTAAAAAAAATAGATAAAAATAATTAAAAAATAATTAATAATAATAAAATTAATGTAAATAAAAGAATTATAAATAAAAACACAATAAAACTAAATGAAAATTGTAAAAAATATTTGAAATTAATTTATCTTCGAATTTTTCGCCAAAATAATTCGCAGGTTAGATAATTCTGGGGGTTTTAAAAATATTTTGTTTACATTTTTTGGGCCTTGTTTTTCTAGAACTGTAATTTCTTTTTTTTCACTAATGTTTAGAGGTGCGAAAATCGGCTAATTTTTTGGAAAATTTTCAGCAAAGCTAGGGATGTTATCTGATGGAATGAAGTATGAGACTATAAAAGGTCTTTTAAAGATCAAGAGAAAAATAAATTTTTTTTAGGAAATTTGCTACATTTCAAGCTTATTTCTGAGTTACAGATCTAGAAAAGCAAGGCCCAAAAATGTAAACAAAATATTTTTAAATCCTCCAGAATTATCTAACCTGCGAATTATTTTGTCGAAAAATTCGAAGATAAATTTATTTCAAATATTATTTAATTTTTATTTAGTTTTATTGATTTTTTATTTATAATTATTTTATTTACATTTTAATTTTATTATTATTAATTATTTTTTAATTATTTTTTAATTATTTTTATCTATTTTTTATTGTTATTTCAGTCATTACATAGTCGTTTTGTCCTTTAGTCATTTCGTAGTATACACTTTTAGTTGACCTTGCCTTTTGTTTACTGTATTGTCACTTTTTTACTTTCGCCCACATTGGCACTTTTTTTACTAACGACTCAGCATGGTTTTACCATATTGTTGTATAAACTCGTAGTTTATGCTAATATTTTAGTCACGCGATTTAATTTTTTGGTTTATTTATTCTCTTTTATTGTGAAAATTTATATGATTTGATATCTCTACTAATTTTCACCTTGAATGAATATTAATTTTCAAAACTAAAATAAAAATCCTGAAATTCTCCCCAAATTCAATTGCCGCTAAAATCTTTAAAAAAAAATTGAATAATTATTAGAGAATTCCCCTATCCTTGCTAATTTTGGTCAAAATTCGACCAAACGCATTTTGGGCCCTTCGACAGCTATACTTTTTAAAGCGAAAATTGAAAATCGGCTCCACAAGGCATCTGCTCCAATATATAAGCTAACTTTTGGGCAGAAAAAAATTATGGGTCAGAGGGTTAGTTTTTTCTGAAAAATTCATGCACTGAAATTTTTTTTCTCGCTCTCAACACTGCAACTGAAAAAACTCAGTCATGTTGATTAAAAAATTTAGGTCCTACTGACAAAAAGATGCATCTTAATGATAGGAAGAAAATAAAAAAAAATTGAAAAAATTTCGCCAGGCCTAAGAAAAGTTACGATCTCGAAAATCCGAAATTTCCAGATAGAGTACCAACCTTAGAGTACCAGGTTGAAAACTCACGATTATATTAATTTTTGAGCTTAGCATTCAATTAGAAAGTTGTAGAGCATGTGGAAAAACATAGTCTGGTAACAAAAAAATTTCGGCTTAGGTTAGGCCTAAGAAAATTTTTGAGAAATTTCAAAAATTTCCGGGACACTAAGGGGGCCTAAGGCATTTGTGCAAATTGATGGCGTTTTTGAGTTGATTTTTGGTACTCGGGGGTTTTTAAGGGTGCTGAACACGATGGTCATGTTGTTTCTGCATGGTGCTGCAGCTGAACTGCTCGAACTTGATGGGTCATCGACGGGTTGGTCATGTTGTACCGATTGGGCTGAAATTTCGGATATGGGGGTTTTCGAGGGTGCTGAGATCAATGGTGATGTTGTTTCGGCGTGAAACTGCTGCTGAACTGCTCGAACTTGATGGAGTGGGCTGCCCTAGCAACCGAAGGTCTTTAAGCGCGAAGCGCTTTTCCAACCGAAGGCGCTGCTTACTACCCAGAGTAATACATAGAGCAGAGTTCGGGTATCCGCTACAATGATTTTCAATTCTTTAGAATTGTGTATCTATATAGAGTAATGTTACCCGCGCGGTTTCCCCTGCGTTGCAACTAGTTTTTTATTTATAATAATCTCAATTTAATTTAATTTTTGCCTGGATTTTATGAATTAGCTATAAGTACCGGCAAAAGCATCAGAGCTCAAATCCTCCAAATTCGTAATAATGGAATTTTAAAATTGATCTATTAGTATTATTAGTGGAGTATTATTTTTATTTTTTATGAAATTAATAAAATAATTGTAATTGAATTTATCCTTTGTATTTAGGTATAAATTTAAATAAAATTTTTATTTTTTCAATAATTTTAAGATTTGAGAATAAAACTCTCTCATCATAAGCATATGCTTACTTTCCAACGAAAACAAAATTTACAATAAATTAATATATATATATATATGTATATATATATATATATATAATTTTGGAATTTCAAAATATTATTTTTTATTTTTTTATGTTCGAAATGTTTTTTTACAGAATGCATTTATTTTTATCGATAGTAATTACCTTGTAATTTTACTTACTTTAATCTTTTGGATTAATTTAAATGAATTATTATATCGATTTATTAAGTATTGGTGATTATATTTTTATATTCATTTGCTACAATTATCGCAAAAATTATAAACTATTTATATATTATTTAGCAGACAAGGCATTAATAGGATGACTTTATGTCGAGTTCACTCTCCCCAGTGCGAGGACAGGGGAATTAGCAAGGATAGGGGAATTCTCTAATAATTATTCAATTTTTTAATAATACTCAAATCAAATTGTTATATTATATTTCGGTGCTTTAAACAAAAAAGTTATTTTATTTTTATAAATAAGCTTTAGCATGATAATTTTTCTTAACTTATAAAATTTTATTTTAAACAATTAAAAAAATTAATTTCCTATACTAAAAAAATTCCTATACTTTATTAATAATAAATATTTTATCAATTCAATTTCTATCTAAAATTTAATTCTATCTATAATTTAATCCTGTTTTAGTTTTCAAGGAATTAATTAATATTTTTAATTTTATTATACAATGTAATCATGTTTAGTGTGAAAAAAATTAAATTTATGTACATAATGCATTTTTTATTAAATAGCTTTTTATTTATTAATTTAATTAATCATTATTTAAAATTGAACTCTGTTCTAGGACCTTTTACGAAAATAGGAAAGAAGGGAATTTTTAATTTTAAAATATTTTAATGGGAATTCTCCAACATAAAATTATAAAAAATTATTAATTCTGATATAAATAAATTTGCTTATTTTTAATTTATGCATAAAATTTGATTTTCATTAATGTCTTTAAATTATAACATGTTATTAAAATAATAATAATTATTTTTATAAAAAATAAAAATGAACATTATTCTATTATTTAAAAAATTTCTCATCTATTTTGAGGTCGCCGGTTGTTTTCTATTTATTTAGTAAATATTTTACATAATCCACAATTTTAACAAAAATGATTAAAGTATATGACTATGCTTGCGTCAACAATTAGGACAATGTAGAGCGCCAATGCGTTGAATAACTACCATATTTGCAGCCATCAGCCCCTCAAAATCGGATAGCCATAAAATGCGTATCCGATTTATTTTTAACAATATTAACTTAAATTTAATATTTAATAAATTCTGTTTCAACAATTATTAATTTATTCATATAAATGATTTTATTTAAATTTATCTATATTAATGATTAATATATTAAATATTAAATTTAATTTTTTTATCAATGATATTTTAAAAAAGCTTATTCTTTACTAATTTACTTTAATATCATAATTAAAAAATGCATTTCAACATCAAGTAAAAAATAATAATTTAAATATGTTCCATAATAGTCTTTTGGATTTCTTATGATCCCATCCTCTCGGTCTTTCATTCTAAAATTCATTAAATTTTTACATAAATAAAAAATTTAATTTTTAAATTATGACCCTCTTCTTGCAAAAGTCGATGTCTATTATTCCTTTATGAAGAATGGATTATCGCTATATTTTTACAGATCAATAAAATTTTAATAAAGAATATTAGTTTTGCTAATATATTTTTAAAAAATTTCAGTTTGTTCAATATTTTAGGATTATATTTTTTGTTCATTTTCATTTTAGTCATTACAATTTATGATATAATTAAATGATAAATTATATGATTCCAATATGTTATATTTAAAAAAATAATTTTTTTATATTAATAAATCCACTTTGATGAGGGATTATATCGAATTTGAATAGTTATTGGTTTTTATCAATGATAACCTAAATTTTTCATTAATATTCTTTGATTTTTTAAATGGAATAATAATTGTTATTTATATTTTTGGTTTTATAAAAATTTCAAAATTATTTAGTAAAATAAATAAAAAAAATACAGCGGAGGATGATCATGATCAAAAGATATTTCATCAATGTATTTTACACATTTTACTAATTGTGTGAAGGGTGAAAAAATAATGTTTGTTTAAAATGTTCAAATTTTCTAAATTTTCTAAATTTGTTATTTAATTATTTTTGTTTATTTAATGTAAGAAAATGGTTTTAACAAATGGTAATTTTGATTATGATATAATAATAATAATTATCCATTGTTATTTTCAATAAATAAATAAGACATAAATCATTGTTTTGGAATTGGGATAAATATAGATTTATTATCCATTGCTAATATTTAACATCTATTAATGCTCTAATGAAAGAATCATTTAACAATATTTTTTACTGTTAAAAGATTATTTAAAAATATTTTTTAGAAATCTTTTACAATTAAATCAAATTAAATAAATAAAATTAATAAAAAAAATTTGTCACTTATATAAGTATTTACAATTCTTCAGCAAAACAGTAAAATTGTATAAAATAAGCAAAGTTCTTACAATTGTAAGTTCAAAAATATTTTATATCATCAGAGGAAATAATTTTTTTTAATTTTACATTCTTTTAAGTTTTAATAGACAAATAATCGTTTTTCTATAAGTATCTATTACTATTTTAATAAGGTGTTAAAAAGAATGGTATAGAATGGCGTAGCTCTAATATGTCTCAATTAGAGTTATTACATCTGTGTCAATTTTTTGTTATCATAGCACTAGTAGCAAATATTATGATTTATTCTTTTTTCGGTTTTGATTTTTAATCTATTTTTTACATAAATGTATTTGTAATTCTCAAAAGAAATTTTATTAAATTGAATTATTATAACAAATCTAATCAAGGATCTAAGTTAAATTTATATAAATAAATTTAATCTAATAGTTATTTCATGTGTCAAATCGTACCCGGCGATTCGTACCCGCCTTTCATGTGCTTCGTATTTGGCCATTGCTCAAGCAAATCATTTGGTGGTATCTTTTCCATCAGCTCCCAATCTTCATTTGGTTGGTAGCAATTGAGAACCAAATAAAAATAATACTTAAAAAACCAAACAAAAATTCTAATAATATTTATTTTTATGATAACAAGTTTATCGATCTTTTAATAAAAATAAAAAGAGCTGAATTTAAATAAAAGAATTCAATTTTTTCATTGGTATTCTGAATGATAATATTGATTATAAAAATCTAAGTCAAATTAACCACTAGCAATTTTTAATCATATTATTAATATTTTTTAGAGAATTTCATGTGTTTTTATTTCATATATATAAAAATTTATAACTATTTCTTAATGTTGAGTGCAACTTTATTTGGTAACTATAATTTCAGTTGTTTTAATTTCATAAATATAAAAACAAATATTTTTTAGAGCATAATTATTATTATAATTATAATCTTTTTTTAATATTTTTTTTCAATTTTTGAAAATTTGGAAAAAAAAATTTGCTAGATAGTTGTTGAATTTGATTTGCACTAGATTTCCTAAATATATATATTATTAAATATTCCATTCAACTTTCTTATTAAAGATATCTGATATTTTTTTCATTAAAATTTAATTAGTAATTAAATTTTTATAGAGGAATTTTTTGTTACATTACACAATTTACTCAAAAATTATAGTTAATTTATTACGAAAATAATGTAGTCTCTTATTAATTTAATAATTAATTTGCTTTATTTTTTTCAAATTTTAATAATAGACAGACGAAATCTCTCCACCATTGGTGCAACAATTAAAAATTAATTTTAAATTATTAAATTTTTTTATTTTCGAATATTTATAATAGATAATTTCTTTATTGATACACTATTCATAGAGTGGCTGAAAATTTCCCTTTTTAATATCTATGTCGATCAAAAATATTATGAATTTATATTAATTCTTTTGAAGAAGAATTAGTATTATGATTATATTTATATATGACATTTATTAATAATTTAATTCCATGTTTAAAATTGTTTTAAATTCTAATTTTATTTCAATCAAATAAATAATTATTTTTTATAAATTTTATATCAACTGAAATACTAGTAATATCACTGGCATCGAAATTTAACCACTGAATTTTTTATCAATTAATTTATTATTCTCTCAAAATTTATTCATATTAGAATATTATTATAAGAGTAAAATATACAATTTTGATAGTAGTATTAGCAATATAATTAATAAGAAAATAATTATTTTATAAAAATATATTTATTTTTATATATTTTTTGTAATTACCTGCCGATTTCTTATTTTTTATAATTTTTTTTAATTACCTGCCTTAATTAATTGATTGACCATTGTGTAAGACAAAATGAATGATCCTCATAAAAGGAATATATGAAAACCCATAGGCTAAATGCTGAAAAAACATATACTTCTGCTCAAACATTGCAAGTTAAGTTCAGGTACGGTCATTTTTTATTAATTTTTATTTACAAAAATAAAAATTATATTATCAATTTTTTTATTATTTTTCTATTTTGATTTTGATATAAGAATTGTTAAATTATTGTTTGAGCAATTTGATTATTTATTTTTAAATTATTTTAGAAGTAATAAATTAACTATAACTTTTTTGCTTTATTCTGATGTTTAAATTATTAAAACATACTTATTATGAGAATAAATCACGATAATTATTCATCATCATTATTGATATTTCGATTCGTAAATATTTAAAAATTTGAATTAAAAAATTTTTTTTTGGTATTATCTTTATAATTTCGTTTCCGTCGGTTGTGATGAAAAAATCCTCTTTCTTTAGTCGCTTTCAGTGTAAGAATTGGTATATGTGTTTATCTTTTTTCTTTCAAATACCCCCTTATGTAACGATGCCTTATTGATTATTGGTAGTTATTTAGCAAAAAGTTAAACGCAAATTCGCGTGACAAGCAAATCTGCAAGGCTTGTCAGATGACGCAATGAGCAGTTGAATGTCTGATGAACGGCGATGTCGAAAATTTCGTTTGAAGGGAAAACAGCCTGTCGAATGTCCAATTTGTTGCTCTATCGACAGTCCTATAAACCTTTGGCTGACTGCGCCAAATCTATTGTGTATTAGCCCTAATACCAATATGAATAGAATAAAATATAATAACGAATAAACTTCCAAATAGTTTAATATCAATAATAATATTTATAGTAGGAATAAATACCAATTATAATGGAAATGGAGAATGATGGGAAGTGAATGGTCTGGATCAAGGGAGGGAAAAATACAAACAACGCGGGGAGGGAATGTCAAATTTCGAATGGGGAAATAGCGCCAAAACATTTGCGCTATAATCAAATCTACCATTCCGATATCCAACACAAGCAAAAATTGCATAATATTTTTTTAAATTTTTTTAATGATTTTCATTTTGTTACTTTTCCACTTTTAAGATTGCAATTATTCAAATCGCAATAAAACAACGCTTTTATCTGTCTTGTTCTAGAAACAAGAGAACCGCTAACCAATAGCTCAACTTCCTCGATGCGCTATTTTGCACCAAGGGTGTGCGCAAATTGGTGAGTCTCGTGCCAAAAAAGGTAAAAATCAATTAGTTTGTTCAATAAATTAGTTTATATGGAACTACTCTAATACATCGGAATTAAACTATAAGCATAAAAATTATTTATTAATATTTATCTTTTTATATATATGATATAATAATTCACATAATCAGATTTATTTTTTTATAATAATCTATAAAGCATTCTCTTAATTTATTAAACTAATACCTGTAAATTAATGCAAAATTGTTAAATTGATATACATAAGGAACTCTACCTCATCTATCTGATTTTGCACTACTTCTATTCCAGTTTAAGTTCAATTAATTCCAAAATATCATTATAGATATGTATTATATATAAATATATATAATTTCAAACAAAAATATAATTGTTTAGATTAATTTTTTTTCTTTTATCCATTATATATTAATATATAATTCAAAAAATTAATTTAAATAAATTTCTAGTAACAATATTATTTTTCTATTTAAATTTCGACTCTTCTCATTGACCGATTATGAACTAATTATTTATATTTTTATTTGAGCTAATAAACAATTTTAAAATATTTGATTTTAAAACTTTAATTATTAAATGTATGCTATAAAGTTCCAAAAATTTTCCAATAATTTTATATATCTTTTTACTGATTATTTGTTGATGAATTGTTGTGATCAAATAAAAAATTATTTGCCGTTATTTCTTGTAGATTCTTTTTCTTTATTTTTATTATATATTTTTATATGTTTTTTAACTTTTATTTGCAGAAATATTTTTATATTAGTGAGATATAATTAGTTATCTCCTCGAAAGATATATCTGAAAGAAGATTTTCTTAAATTAATAATAAAATAATAACGATTATAAAAGATATCTGTAATTCCATTCAAATATATATTTTATTAATATTATTTTTACCATAATTAAATTCATTTTTATTAACAAAAAAAATTATTAAGGATAGTTTTATAGTTCGATATAGTTCGAACTACTCTAACCCGAGCCTTTGCTGCAATTTCGCTGATAGTCGCTGCGATCATAATTTTGAATTTAATTTTTTTATTACGAGATTATAAATTTAAATACTTTATTAGAATTCTTTAGTATTTTATGTAAATATATAATATCAGCGATCCAACCGAGGTCAATGATTTGGAATAAAATTGCTTTTTGTTTTTTTTAATTTTGTACACACGATTTATTATGATCAATTGATCGGAGGTTTCTGATTCGGCAGAAAGCGCACCATCTAGAACCCTGATCTTGGATTTTAGTCCATGGAATGGTGGCGTTTATGAAGGTTTAATCAAGTCTTGTTTTCCATTATCTTGGACGGAAAATACACGCATAGGAAAAAATTGTCACTTTTAACCGAAGCTGGAGCTATATTTTTTCTTAACACACTCTCTGCTAATTTTATATATTTAATTTAATTCAATGTTTTTAATTAATTTAATTTAATATCTAATTTTGATTATAATAATTTTTTAATGCTTATGCAAATAAATAAATTTATTATAATCATTAGGAACAATCAATTTTTCAGGAGGTGGAGATTGTGTCTATTTAGTTTTACAGATTGTTTTTATTTGTTGGGTTTAAAAATTTCATTCCAAAAAAGGCAATAAAATATTAATAAAATAAAAAATGAGACACGATGGCACATTCGAATACGCACTTATCATGATTATGTATCAATTTAAAGCAATTTTGTTATGAAAATATTAAAACATAAAACAATATTAGGTTTTCTTAATTTCGAAATCGCATTAAATAAATTTAAATTACTCGAAACTATAAAACAATTATTAATTTCACATGTAGTAAGAATTCATAAAACCAATTACATAAATTAAATTACAGTTTTATAATTTTTTGTGAAGTAAGACAGAAATTTAAAAAAAATCATAATCAAGTTGATTGATCAATTGGAAAATAATTATTTTACAATTGAATTTTTTTACAATTTTTTATTTTTCTTTGGACTTTTCAATATATAAAAAATTAAAAATTATTATTATAAAAAAATTATACATATAATTAAAAAATCCAGTGAAAAATAAAAAGATATATTCAGATTAAAACGAAATGTTGTAAGTTAAAAAGAAATTACTTATGTATTCGGAGAGTGTTATAAGTTAAAAAAAAATTACTTATGTATTCGGAGATAATAGAAAAAATTAAAATTATTTATTACATTAAGAATGCTTCTTTAGAAAAAAAGAAATAATAAATAATATAAACATTAAATTAATAAAAAAAAATAGTGTAAATAGTTACAATTACATTAAACTAAATTTAAAAAATAGTAGAAATAATTTATTAGAAATTTTTTTTATTTATATTTGATCTCGAATAAAATAATATAAAAGAAAAATTACGAAAATTTTAATAATTGAGATATTTTATAAAATATGCATAAGTAAGCGTATCAAATAGAATAAAAATACCTCTATTTGGCTCAAATTGGCTCAAATCTCTATTTGGCTCAATATTTATTTATTTTTAAAAAAATAACAATTAAATTTTATTTTTTAAGTATAAATAATAAATTTAAAATTATGCTGCCCTAATTATGCTGCCCTAAATTGGTGTGCTTGATCTATATATTTATTTTAGGAATAAAAAAATTAAATATAAAAATTAACTATTAAGCCTTAAAAATATAAAAATATTACATGAAATAAATTATATGACATGGTCAAATTCGCTCCCTGACATCCGATCAGATACACCTGTTACCGGCACGAATTTTATGCGCAGCTGATAACGATGCAATCAATAAAAAGAAAAAATTGATTAATAAGAAATAATTAGTTTAAAATGACACTTAAAAAAGCACAACGAGCCTTTAACTCCTCAATGAATCTTAACCATATTCAATAATATTATTCTTTTGACCTTTCTATTCTTTTTGTGGTGAACTTGGGTCATATTAATAGGATTTTATAAATAAATATTAAGTATTTTAATAAATAGCTTAAATAATTTTTAAATACAATGAGGGCGATATAAGTATTAAATTTTTATTCGATTTGTATTATGAAACTAAAAGTAAATTCCATATGGCTGTGTAATCAATAACTCAAGTTCTTGGGCTCATAAATTTAAAGTAAAAATAAAAATAAACAATAAGAAAAATTGAAATTAGATAAGTATTTTTAAATCATTGAAATTTTATTTTTATAAATTAAACCAATAAACTACTTTGTTCAATTCGTCAGAACACTCTACCAAAAAATAAGAAATACAGAGACGCCGATGTACGAATTTGCACATTGGTCTAAAGTTTTACCTTTTTTAAAGGCTGCAAATGTTAAAAAAATTTCTAGCTAATCATAAAAGAATAAATAAATTCACAAATAAATATATACTTAATATTTTATTATGTCACTTAATTATAAAAATAAAAACATAAAAAATTATCACTGGTATATATTAGACACAATCTATCTGCAAATCAAATAAATTGCTGACAGCATTTTATAGAAAGTATATATAATGAAAAAAATCGCATGCTCAGAATCTTCTTTAGCAAACCAATTGAATGCGTCTACCATCGATTAAATTTTTTATAAATTAATTGATTATAATTTATTTTTTGATAAATTTTTATTTATATTTTTATCAGATTAATATCAATTAAGCATTTTTTGTGTAAGATGGCCGGAGAGAAATAAACAAACGTTAAAATCCAGGAAAAAATGAATAATAAATTATCCATTTTCACTTAATGAATATATTCGAACATTTCAACCTCAAAAATGAGTTAATTTTTAAATTTGGGAGTTAATTAAAATATTTAAATATTTAAGCGATTATTTTTTGAAAAAATTTACCAATTAAAAATTTGGAAAAATTGTTGTGGATATGAGCATATCGATATAAGATTCTCGTCACGTGTGATAATATTTCTTAGTGGTATTCTTTCTCTCTTGTATACCAGATCATGTAATTATTCTTTGTATTTCCTTCACATCTCCATCTATATAAGTGATCATTTTCCAGCACACCGAGGACACAACAAAAATACACCCATATCAATAAAACAATCATCTGATCAAAAATATATATTACTATGCAACGCTATCATATAAAAATTCTTAATTATTTATTTTATAAAATATTGGAAATTTTTAAACAATTTTCTAAAATCACTAAAAATTTTCAAAGATCATTAGTAATATGAAAAATTTTCGAAACCGATTTTTAAGTGAAATCCTACCTTTTACTTGAATTCGGTAACTTTACACATAATAAATCGATCAAAAAAAAATTCTATTGTTATTTATCAAAATTAGGGTAGGTCGGGATCGTTTTTTTTTAAAAAAAATTTTTTTTAATAACAAAGATTAATTTTTTAAATCCAGCCCCCCCCTTTGGAAGGATAAAAACCAAAATTTTTCTTGATTGGGGCTGATTCAACCTCTTGGCAAAATTTTTAAATTTTTGTTCGAATTTCGAAAAATTAAAAACAGCAGGAGATAAAGCTTAAAATTATACTTAGACTTTAGACCTAACAAGTCTCTCTAACATAAAAGTTTTCGGCCGGACTGTTCACTTTGGGCCTTTTTTTAATGTCCTAGCACCGATGGGTCCTTCGCGTTATTAGAAAAGGAAGAGAAAGTCAATGAAAAAGATGATAATGAATGAGTTTTTTATAACGATAATGTTATTTCGAAGAATTTTTGAATTTTTCTTTAAAAAAATTTACATTTTTAAGCCATTTTTTGAAAATCCCGAAAAAAACCTCCGGGATTTCGGCATAATCCCGATCCCGAAATTTGCGATCGGGATATCCCCCGATATCTCCAGTCTCTTCCCAATGCTCAAGAATTCGATACGATTGAAATTATCCAGATCATTGGGTTTAATTTCTTGTCCATTTTCTCCATAGAAAAAGAAAATTATAAATTTAAAAAACATAATTACATTATTTTTTTCAAATTTAAATTATTTTTTAAAATATAACTATAATAATAATAATAATATTTATATAAAAAAATACTATATAATTATCAACATCTCAAATGGTAAAATGAATCCTGCTTTATATAGATGCTGTTTGTTGTAACTATGAATCATTAATATTTATATTTATGTGGTTGCGATGTTATGAAATCAACAAAATTATGTAGATAATTTTATTATTTTTTTAAACATGCTGAATCTTGCGCTAAAGAGAAGATTACCACCTTGGTTGACAAATAAAAAAGAAATACTTGGAGATTAAATTTGGAATAAAAAAATTTGAAGATTAAAATTGGAATATAAATTTTCCCAATAGGTATATATAGCATATTTAAAATTTATTATAATTTTCGTATAATTTTATATTAATAGGAATTATTCCTAGCCAAATTATCATAAAATCAAACGTTTAAAAAAGACTAAAAATACGTTATAAAAGAAAAAGGTAATAATAAAAATAATTATTCTTGAGTAAATAAAATATAATTATTTTCTAACTTTTCAGATTAAAAACACATAATTTTTTATAAATAATAATTATAAAAGATATCAAAATTAAATATATATAAGAATTTCATAAATAAATTATTTTTAATTTATTATTCTTCCTAATTCCCACTTAAAACATAAATATTTATTTTTAGTAATTTTTTTATTAAAATTTTAATTTTTTTATTAGTTCTATAAAATTAAAACTAAAATTAACTTTTGAAATAAAAATCAAAAAAATAGCGTATTTTCGGTACATAATGAATTCGATACATAATGAAATATTTTCTATTCAAAATAAACCAAAATAAAAATTAATTAATTAATTAATTATTTAATTAATTAATTTCATTTTAAAAACGGTTGGAAGAATTTGGGCCGCCTATAACTCCCGAATTTACTGTACTAGATTGAGAAAGAAAAAGCTTTCATCGAAAGAAGCGAATAAAAAAAAGAATCATTTATAAAAAGATTAAATTTTAAAATAATTGGCTACTTTATGAAGTCTTATAAAAAGAAACTTATTATAAAAAATAAATTAACAATTTAGGCATTTAAATTCTAATCAATAAAATCAATAATTATTGAAATAAATTTTCAAGATTACGTATGTTTTTGATAATTTTACAAACAATTTTGCATAAATAGAGAACATTATTTTATAATTTAAATAAAAATTATATGAAAATTTTTAATTCTATAAAGGATAAATAAGAAATTATGCATTCATTTTTTTATAAAAAAATATTCTAATATTAGAATTCGAAAATTTAGGCCTTGCGAATATAGGAGGCAAATGTGTAGCTACACATTTTAATCGCTACACATTTTAAGCTGAAGATCGCGGATGTCTAGTTTATATCATAATTATGTATTATAATAAATTAAAATTTTTTATTATACAAAAGGCTACTTTAATTTATTCTTAAATAAATCAGGTGGTTTTATCCTGTATCAGTAATGATAAAATAAAATTTCATCAGATTTTAGGTTATATTTAAAATTGATAATTATTTTTAAAATTGAAAAGATGAATTGTTCAATTTACTATGATTAAAAAAGTATATGAAAAAAATAAATTTTACTTTTTGATGAATTAGATATACATAAAAACACTTAATTCATAACAATTAAGAAAGCGAATATTTTTGGTTTTATAAATAAAAAATTAAATTTAATTAAGCCTGTTAAATTTTTATTTTTTCTTTATTTTTATTTTTTTAATTAATAATTTTAAAGTCTAATAAAATATTTTTCAGTAAAATAACCTTGTATTCATTAATAATTAATTTATAATTATTATATTAATAATTATAATCAATCGAAAATACACTATATTAGATTGAATAAAATAGTAATAAATATAACCATTTATATACCTAACAAGTGTAAGCAAATATATAAAAAAGAAAAATATTTAGATATACATCCTTTAAAACAATCGTAACTACAAAAATTACATTCATAATTAATACATTTTTTCCATAGGGAATTTTTGTAATAAATTTTTAAAGCCTTCAACAGTAAAAATTATAAAAAGGGTAAATTTTTATAATTGCCAAAAAATAAAAAACATACATAAATTCACACAAAAAATAGAAAATTGAATAAATCAATTAAAACAATATGTTAAATTATATTCAATAAATATGCATGTAAATGATTTATTCAATGTAATTATGATGCTAAAATAAACTTAAAAATCTTTTAATATTAATCGGTAAATATGTTTATATTATGATTAAAAAACTTACTTAAGTAAGTAAATTTAGACCAATTCATACTGATAATCCACACCATTTATATATTGATATAATATAATTTTATTGTTTGAATATCACCCAAAGATTTGTTGCACTTTTTAGAAATTTATTTCTCTTTTATTTTAAAAATATAAATAAAGCATTTGGATAATAGGAAAAATTAATAATTATATATATATACTAAATTCCAAATAACAATTTGATACCGATAATGTAATAAATGGAATATTTTCACTAATTGATAAATAAAACTTCTATTCAAACTACCATAATTTTGCGTCTTTTAGTTAAATAGGCGATTTTGCTAATTCACAATTTTCCGCTATCTAAACGAAATAATTTAATTTAAGAAGTGATAGTCACAAAAAAAGTTAAGCCTGCTGGGACAAAAAGCAACCGTCTTAGTAATAATAAATTTTTATAAAATGGAAGGATTGGTGTACAGAAATTGCAGCTTAAATAAGTTATCTTATAAACAAATTTAAACGTCAGGGAATAAAATAATAATAAGTCATTATACAGTATAATTAATTATATTAATATTTTTTATTAAATAAATGATAATTAAAATTCACATGATATATAATGGAAATATAAATGAATACATAATATGTTATCATAGAAATTAAAAAAAGAAAAAATAATAAAAAAAGAATAAATTTAGATAATTATTTATTTTAAATCATTCATCTAAACTTACATCAAAAAATCCAATTAAAATAGAAAAAAGGGAAAAAATGTCTGATTACAAATAAAATAAAAATATTATTATTATTATATGTTCGCCTAATAATAGTAAAAAATAAATTAAATATATAATTTGCCATGAGAGTGATATTTTCTTTATATTTATTAAAATAAATTCGAAAAAGTATTTTTTTCGCTAAAAATGAATCCCGGAACCCAGAGTGGTTGAGTTCGCTCGCCTAAGCGTACTATTCATCATTAAATAATAGGAAACAAATATTAAAATATTTTAAATAAGAATGGATTAAATATATTTACAAAATTAAGCATTAAAAATTAAATGAAAATTATTTTAAAATGGCTTTTTCAATAATTTGTCTATTTATATTTTTTTAAAATTTTTAATTTGTAAATGTTTTCTATCAAAAATTAAAGTATATTTTTTTAAACATGCTGAATCTTGTGCTAAAGAGAAGATTACCACCTTGGTTGACAAATAAAAAAGAAATACTTGGAGATTAAATTTGGAATAAAAAAATTTGAAGATTAAAATTGGAATATAAATTTTCCCAATAGTATATATAGCATATTTAAAATTTATTATAATTTTCTTATAATTTTATATTAATTAGGAAATATTCCTAACCAAATTATCATAAAATCAAACGTTTAAAAAAGACTAAAAATACGTTATAAAAGAAAAAGGTAATAATAAAGATACTTATTCTTGAGTAAATAAAATAAACAAAATACAAATGATATAAATTTCTTTTCTATATATATATTTTGATAAATTTTTTAAATTTTCATATAGTCCAACTAATATTGCCATGATATTTTCCTTAATGATTTGCAATACTAAAGGAAAACTATGTAATAAAGTTAAAGATAAAAGATGCAAAATATAAATGATTTTGAATTTAATATTAATACCTTAAATCCATAATATTCATAAAACCAATGAATAATATTAAATAATAATTATTATTATTTAAATCAAAATATGCAGTAAAGACAAATAATAAAAGGAAATTCAAATAATTAGAATATACGACAATGGAGGAAATAATCTAAAAAGACATTTCATGGTATTTTTTGGGGAACCAACGGGGACCCCGGAGAAAATTTTTGCAATTTTCAGGCATCTTCCTTAAGGAAATTGGTCATTTTGAAAATATTTTTTTAATGAGGGTCCCGATAAGGGCTGCCGGAGAAATTTTTGAAGATTTAAAATCCTTTATTCATGAGAAAAATGATCATTTTTAATGGAATTCCAACAAAAGTCGAAAATCATAACCAATATGAACGAAGGTCGAAAATCAGTATATTCTGACAAATAATTCTGTTCGATTAGGACCCTCGAAATCAGAACATTTCTGAAAAATCAAGAAGAGATCCGATCCCGTGTTAGGTGACTGTTGATGTTTGAATAAATGACAATTTAGCATTCAAGCTTGATGTTTCGTCATTCACGACTCCTTCTCGACATGTTCCGAGTCCAGCAGCTGCTTGTCCCCCTATACAACTTCCCAGATGTACACCACCGTTTCTTGTCGTCCATTTGGTTCTTTGCATCTTTATCCATCTCTGCTTCTTTGGCGCCCTCTTCTTGTCCTGTACTCTCTCGTTGCCTTCTCTGCATCGTATAAAGTCCTCCGACTAAATGATGCCGACTGAAATCGAGCAGTTCCCCGGTCCGCTTGTTGTCCTCAACAAATGGGTCAAGCATCTCCGGAATATGGGGCCCTTCGAGCATTTCAATCTTCACAGTGGAAGGGCAACGAGAGGTGGCACTCAAAAAGCGCTAAAAATTCTTTTGATGAAATCGAATTATAAAAGTTAAGAATTTTCTAAAAATATGCAATGATCAAGGGCATAGCCAGGATTTGGCACATGTTAAGTTTACCCTCTGGCAAAAAGTTAACTTTTCCTGACAAATTTAACAATCCAAAGTGTGCTCTAGGGGTTTTCACAGGCGCTAAACTCGAATCTGGCAGCAAAATCTAAGATTGTTCGTCAATGATTTTTCATCAAGTAACCATTTGTGCAGAAAAATATTATTGAAAAAAGAAAAATCCATTGGCTCGATAAATCTCGTGGATAGGATCAAAGAAGAATGAATAATAGATGAAAAATTACTAAAAGATTAAAAACAGAATTTGTATCTGCAAAATGGTTAATTTACGAAATAATCATTGATGAAAAATCTTAGATTTTGCGCATGAGATATTATAAAACAGGCACCAGACCTATGAAAACCCCCGAATCGCTTCTTGAATTGTTAATTTTGTCAGTAAAAATTAATATTTTGCCCAGGGGATAAACTAACAAGTACCCAGGATTTTTGCGATTTTAGATCGTTTTTTATGTTGAATAGTTTTGACTTGAAAAAAGATTTATGAATAACATACACTATAATAAGAAGTCTAGGTCTCTAAGGACTCGATAGGGGCTGCCGGAAAATTTAAAAATTTAGACGAAATCAACAGAAGGAACATTCTGAACTTCTTCGGGCTTGACATTTAGCGGGGAGATAGTAGCTAACAAGCCCCACCAGCCAGCCACGACATAAGAGGGATTTTCGAGGTGGCGGATAATGAATCCGAGCATAGTTTAGTTTTCGATTGGACCAGGCCTCGAAAACCTTGACGATTTTTCAAAGTTTTGATTTTTAAATGGCCACATTTATGCTTTTTAACGGTCCAGTACCGGAGTCACTCATCTCCTCCTACGGGGCAGGTGAAAAGGGATGAATAATTTGAAAAAATGAAAAGTTGAGCTAACTTTTCTCAAGAATTAGGCCTAGTTTTTTTGAGTCTTGGAATTTAGAAATCACCCGGACTTCTTGGTAAATAAATTACATAAATTGGAAGTTAGGTAATCTTTATAAAATTTAAAAAAAAAATCCATCATTTTGACCTGTCTGAGTCGCTGAACAAAATTGCCCACTGAATGGATGTATCTGAGTTGCTGTGGCACAGGGGCCATTGTTGAATGGTACACTTCACCATCTAGCCAGATGGACAATTTGCGCTGCTTCTTCTGTTGCTGTTTCAGTGGTTGTTGCCAATCAGCAATATGGTGAAGCAGCCAGTTCTGGAGAGCGTCTGAAAAGAAAAAACAGCGGATAAAAACCTTCTTTGTTAGGGTGATTAAATTCATTCTACAGGATTCAAACGCGAAACCATACTGCTTTAATTTTTATTTGACCCTAAAGTCTGAAAAATTATATGCGTCTGAAACGAACAGCGAACTACAAAACACCGACAACGAGACACCAGAAAGTGAGGGATTCGGCCTTCCGTGAGTCTTCCGTTCTGTAGTCAGCACACACTCCGCGTTGTTCTCTTGCTCTTTTTCTTTTCTGCTCTGTTCTCTCTCAGTTTTTGCATATCTTTTGCATTTGAGTTGTTATACAAAAATGAAGAGCGTCGCTTTCGTTTAAGTGGCGTTTTATACTATTGGGGTGGTTTTTTAAGATTTTTCAACAAAGATCTGTAACACGTAAACCGTAATCCGCAACCCAAAAAGCGTAATTTCCGTTATTCATAATCGTAATTACGTGCAACCTTGGTATTTACCCTTGAATCAACTTTTCCCAGTAAAAGTGCCCTTAATTGAGAGCCAATCTTTAGCAATGAGTTGCCAAAAATATTGACAGCGGACGGATCGAAGCAAAAGCGCAGGTAGAAGAGAGAGAGTTACCTAGAAAACACTATTATTTTGAAATCAATGAATTCATTGATTTTTGTTCAAAAATAACCATATATTAAAATAATGACAAAAGTTAAATAAATACTACTATTAATAAAAAAATAATTTAAAAACATAAAAAAGAATTTTGCAATCTAATTTTCTAATTTTAAATCCAATTACATCGATTTTATATGCTAAAAGAAGTTATCTGGCCGTCCTCCAATACATATACGGCGGTAGCTGTTTTGATTAGGGTGAAGCAGAACCGGAACTTTTGGCAAAACCGGAAGCGGACTGGTCGGAACTAAGAAAACCAGAATCGGATTTTTGACCGGAACCGAAACCGATCAGTCAGAAACATACTTTTTAAGCCATAAAATTAAAAAATAATTAAAAAAATAAATCTTTTATAAACCAAAAAATAAGCAGAAAATTATGCCTTTCTTAGCAGAAAATTTTTCATATTTTTCGGAAATTTTTCAAAAAAAAATTCGAAAATTTTTCAAATTCAAAAAATTTTCGAGAATTTTTGGATTTGGAAATTTATTTTTGTTTAAGAAATCAGAAAACTTAATTATATGCCTAATTATTTTTAAAAAATCCGATTAAAAATTTTTTAAACAAAATTTGGTTGGGAAGAGCGTGGGGGCTAATGAGAGAAGAAGAGAACTAACTATAAGGGAATTAAGGAGACAGATACATATAAAATCATATAGAAAGAATATCAATTGATATAATTAATAATGGAGAGGATGAGAAAATTTTGCATTTTTGAACAAAAAAATTTAGATTATTTAAGAAAATTTCACCAATTTTCGGCTAAAATGCCATTTTTAGAGATGTATGTTTGGTTCAGACCGGTTTGAAAAACGGAATCAGTAGGTTCCGGAGTTTGGTTCCGGTTCTGGCAAACTGAAACTTTGGTTCCGGGGTGACCGTTTGGTTTCGGACCGGTTCCGGTTCTGCTCAACCCTGGTTTTGAAAAATTTTATAAAAATATTAATAAAATCATTAATATTATTAAATAAAAATGATTCTTTTATTACAATAGCTTAGAACTAATAATTTGAACTAGCTAGCAAGAATTGTTGATAAAAAATAAAATAGACTGAAAAATAGTAGACCATTCCAAATTTTTTTTTATAAATTATTAAAAAAAATTAAAATTATACTTAATACATTTGATTACTAATTTTAGGATGTTAGTGATTTAAATGAGTGTACTTTATGAATTTTTTTAGTCATTAGTGTTTTAATATAAATTAGTAAGGCATTATCAATAATTTTTGGTATTTTAATTATTATTGGCTATGAAAGAGATATAAGTAATATGATTTAGAATGATATTTAAAATTAACATTGAATGAAACTTAAAATAAATTTTTAAATTTTAAATAAATATTCCCAACCAACTTAAAATTTAATTGTTAAAAATTAAAAATAAAGGAAATTATAAAAATTGAAATATATTAACACGTAATACAAAAATAATGGAAATTTTTATTCATAAATTTTAATTAAATAAAATGCTAAATAAATATCGATTTAAATTAAACTAAATGTTATGCTAGGATAATCATTCCAATTCTCTTATAAATAATTATTAAAAATTCTAAGATAATGAAATTTGAATATTTTTAAGGGAAAAATGCAAATTCAAAAAAATGAAAAGAAAAAAATTAATATTTTTTTGAATAAACAATAAAATTTCATTCATTTAATTTATAATTAAAATTTTAATTTGTATATAGAACAAAATATATAAAATTATTTAATTGTATTGCAATATTTTTAACAAAATCAATTGTATCTGTGATTTTAATCAATGAATATTTTTTTTACTTTTTTTTACTTTTTGAATTTTTTACGATTTTCAAATCATCAAAATATACATCGAATAATTGTTAATCCAGCAACAATTTATCCATAAAAAATGATTTTGCTAATTATATAAATCAAAACGGAACAAATATCACATGATGGACTATAATGTATTTCTTGATCCTGGAATCAATGATCTTCGGCGGTGGTAACTACAAGTTGGTCTTTAAAAAATTTTTTTCAATATTATGTTTTCGATTTATCAAACAGTATAATTCAAAGAGTATATATAGTTTTCAGAATAGAAATCTCCAAATATTTTATCTCGCTAAAAATAAATCGATCGGCATTAAATTTGCTAATGTATCCTCAAATAAATTCTAGGTATGAAAATGATGAGATTTTGTAAAATTATTCCAATTAAAAAGGATAATTGAGTATCTTCAAGTGTTGTGCACTCGTACTCGTAGTTCGTACTCATACTACGAGTATGAATACGAAGTAAGACGAGCCAAAAAGGGCCGGTACGAGTACGAAGTACGACCCATTTTTTGCTCTAAAACTCGTACCGACAAGCACACACCTAAGAATGGCACTTTTTAGAAAATTCGGAAATTTTTAGATGAAATCCCTTAGGGAAATACATCAATTTGACAAAATTTTCTCCGTCGGCCTCTGTCAGGCCCGCCGGTATTACTTTTACAGGGAATTTTTTATTGAAATTAAATTGAATTTCAATTTTTATAAAGTTTTTCAAACTTTTCTGAAAAGTAAGAGAAAAAATGAGTACGAAGTACGAGCCTTTTTGGGTGGTCCGAGTTCGAGTACGAAATACAAGTGGTAAAAAGGCCGGTACGAGGTACGAATACGAGCAAAGTACGAAATGCACAACATTGGTCTCTATTATTTATTTTCACTAAATTTGGTTGTTATTGTCGTTATTTTTGTTGTTATAAAACTTTTTTAGCACACCAATTTCCATTTTTAATCTATGCTATATCAACATCGCATTTTTAAATTAAAAATATTTTTGATACAAAAAACAGACTTCATCCATCCATGTTGAAAATGGGCACTAGGGTTAGTTTGCCATTGCCGTTTCGTTCTAAAACAACATTGTCTGTCGGCGCCCAATTTTATCTTGGTGCCTTTTCCGGTTTTCATAAATTCAGGCTATTCCTCAGGTTCAATTTTTGTCTCAACATACACTATGTCATTATTTCCGTCAAAAAATTCCTGGAAATGCAAAAAAATTGGGAAAAAATATGTGATTTTAGTCGATTTTAAATTATCATTTAATTGGTATTTTTAAAGTAAAGCATAATTAATATAATAAAAGTATAAAAATTTTTTAGTAATCAAGTGGCTTAATTTAAAAATTATTTATTTCAAATAAATAATCCATTTTTTAAATGTCTAAGAAGAAATTTTCAATGTTTAATATTGTCAATTATTTTCAGCTTCTAGTAAATTTGTATCTTTATGAAATTAATTTTCATTCCAATTAAATTTTTCATGATTATTTTTAACTTTAAATGGTTTTTATTTACTTATATATTATACTGTTATTTGAAAGTACATTAAAGATTTAAGATTTTTAAAATGTTATTTACCTATTCTAATTTAATTTAGTTGTATTTTAATTAAATTCATTATTTTAATTTAATATGATCATTTACAAATTTTATTTATAAAAACATTTATTTTTTTCTTATCAATGAAATAAATTGCCTTTCAATGTTCCATTTAATGAAAAAGGGTAAAAAGATGTCATTATTTTTCAGTAATTATTATTATAAATTTTGAACAATCTATTAAAAAAATAATATTTAAATTAAATTTAAAAAAATATTTTTATTTTTAATAGTCATAGCATTTTACATAATATTTTTTTACAAATAATTTAAAATCTTAATTTTTGATTTTAAAGTTATTTATTAAAATAATTCATAAATGCTAATCGATCATACGAAATTTTTCCGTATGATTTTTTTACAAAGCACTTATATTTCATATTCAAATGTAAGTATTATTTCTATATAGGGTAGTTTATTGATATATAGGGTAGTTTTATTCTATATAGGGTAGTTTTATTCTATATAGGGTAGTTTTATTGTAAGCTTTATATGTTTTGAGATTTGAGCTAAAAACTCTAATATTGTTTTTTTCTAGAAGAAGAAAAGAAAATCTATTACTATTTTTGTATGAATTGTTGCAGAGCGTAATCAATGTCAGTGGTGGAGATCTTCAGCGCTGATTCTTTATTATAAAAAGGAAGTTCTTCCTCAGTCAATAGCAAAAAATATTTAAGTTTTTATTATAATGAAATAATTTAATTTTATTTTTTGAATGCTGGAAGAGTAATTATTTTTTTAAATTAAAATTGTTGGTATTTTTATTTATTAATCTTTTAAATTATTTTAACATTCAATCTGCTCGTCAGTCGATTTTAGAGCACATCAGCTTCTTAATTCAAGAATCCATGCTAAGATTGGTAGAAACACTGATCGGTGATTGTCCCTGCTCCGCACTCTAATAATATTTTTTTAATATATGAGAGAATTATTTTATTTTTTAATAATTCATTTATTTTTATTTTTCATTTTTAGTTTTTGCCTTATAATCTTGCATGTTTTCAGTGAATCGCAAAGATCCTAAGATTGGAAGGACAATTTCTCTGATCTACTTGAATACGTGACAGCCTAAAGTTAAGAATTTTTAAGATCGTATATCATGTAATTATTTATTATATTAATAAAAAATAGTATTTTTTCAAAAACTACTATATATCAATATACAATATATTACGAACAATATTTTTGAATTTTATAAAACTTATTATTTTTAAATGCTCTCCAATATATTTTATTTTTAAATTTAAGCTTTTTTCTGCTTGTTTATAAAGTGATGATTTATGATAAATTTCATTTTATTTTATTATTTGTTATTTTGACTAAATTTTAGAGCATGTTATTTATTTTTAATATAAATTAAAGCAAATTAAATATAAATTTTAAATTATGAATAATAAATTTATTTTTCACAAATTTTTAAATCCTAAATGCAGCTTTCCATCGTTTTAAAAAATTATAAATTATTATCAACATTTGTTATTCTTAATTATTTATTATTTTGATTTTTACCTAGTTCAGTGATTAAATTTTTATTTATTTTCATATAAATCATTTGTTTTGCGATCTAAATTTTTATAAGTTTAATAATTTTATTTTTTTAACAAAATAAAAGAGTACAACGGGACACTTTGATCCGGCAATTTGAATTATTTCATGTCATTATGCCCAATTTCACCCCGCATTTGGACATTTCGTCCCTCAAATATGTTTTTCCCCTCCCATTCATATTTCTTATTCAGTCGTCCTCGACGCAATTTCCCTCTTAATTTGAGCGGAATAAATATTAATTGATTACCTTCCTATCTTCTTTTATTGCAAAAGGGTCCGTAATTGGATCCTGATTATTTGCATTTATCTTACACATTTTGGAATTGGCCTTAGTGCCCTCATATTTTCCATCGTTCCAACCCTCTAAAGAATAAACACCTATTTCTTTATATTCTACTTGGCGCTCCCGAGTGTACTTACCTTACCTCGAATTTAAAATAATTTCGTAATTCGAGCTGTAAAGAGGTACTAAGAGGAACGAACCCTGACCTTTCGGTTAACAGTCGAATAGCCACCGACTTGCAGTAATTTTTCGCAAGTCTTTGGGAGAGCTTTCCTAAATATGTATCCAATATATGATCCGAAAAATTCTCAGCAATATCGCGGGAACCAAGTTTATCATTCATCCCAGAATTCCCAACAATTTTATGGAAATTCAGTTCTTTATTCTCAAAGGAACCAAGCTCATTATCCATCTCAAAATTCCCAGCAAAATTACGGGAATGAGATCAATTTTCAGGTCCAAAAACCCCAGTTTTACCAGCAATATTCCGGTAATTCTGGAGGTATGTATCCAACTCAAAATTTTTCGCAATCTTCATATTATGGTAATCAGCAGCAAAATAATTCTTCAATTTCTCAATTCCAAAATCATAATAAAGGCATCCAATTTGCCTCGGGCAATCCATCAATCGATAATCATTCGGTTGTTTGGTATGCTCAGCAACCCCAGGTCAATAAGATTATTTACCAAAATTCCGCACAATTGCGAATGAACTCGACCCAGACCAGTAATGTTCAGGTCGTTGTGAGTTCTCAGGTCTCAATTTCACCCCAATCCAATGCTTTTTATTCTCAAT
>LDKF01000085.1:103163-127279 GCA_001026735.1 Rotylenchulus reniformis | reverse complement strand
CCGCGTCTGTGGGAGAATCAGAATAATGTGTAATGGATCAGAATCAGTGATATGGGGGAAATACCTAATATGTAAAAAGCACCAAAAATCAAGAGTTATCAGTACAAGAGGAAAGTAATAGGGTAGAAGCCAGGAAGAGGACGGAATTCGAATCAGATCAATGGGACCAGAATCAGAAGTTAGAGACATACATTAACATGCGGGAGGGTCAGAATTTGCGCCTTAACAAATACGATTGAGGGTGGGTTCTGGGTTGGGGTCAGAGGCCAAAATTCTTACGCCAAAAATGGCAAATTTTTCATTAATAAAATGATAGAAAGGGATGGCCGGCGGCCCTCATAAAGGCCGCCAGGGTTTCATTTTAAATTGACATTTTTCTTAAGAGAAAATCGGAAAAACATTTATCCATCTTCTTTTTAATGGATTTTTTCTAAATGCATCAATTTCTTTTTTTATTTTGGTCAACTTCGTACAGAAATAGCCACTAGACTCTCTATAATTTTTTTGATTTTCTTTAACCCCACGCCCTCGAACAAAATTTACCTACCGATCCCCCAAAATAAGAGGAAAGAAGCAGTCAAATAGATCAAAATCGAAATCAAAACCAGGTTTACGCCCCCTTTAACCCATCTGCGTAATGTGTACCAGTCTTCAGGTGACCCAGATAGCGCTCCAGTTGCAGCTCTAGGAACTCCGTTGGATGACTTCGCAAGTGCTTGATTAAGCCGGTTGTGCTGTAAATATTCAGATACTTTGGTTATTTATAAGATTACGTTACAATTATCCATATTACAATCTCAGAACCAATTACCGGGTACCTCAGCAAGTCAGTCTTACCAAGCTTTTCTTTATTTTCGTACATCATATTTAATATATTATATTTCACTACTCAATATTCTCGGATCCTATGACCGGTATTTTGGATCACTTGCTAGTGATAATTACACATTAAGTACATACAATAATGGAGTGGTTGATAAATCTAAAATTTTGGGGTTTGGAGCCCTTGAGGTTACTCATTCGAATCAGAATATAAGAGTCTAGGGCCACAAATAGTCAAAAGTAAAAAGACCGTTATTGAAATTGATACTGATGGTATTAAAGCTATCAAAATCGTATCAAAATGCCGAAATTTTTTGAAAATAAAAAATTTGGGAAATTTTTTTTATTTTTTTACCAATAGAATCAGTATTAAATTCTAAACAACTTTAACTTTTATCTAAAAATTTTCGTAATTGGTTGTGATTTTTAAAATAATTAGATCAATATAAACTAGGGTACCAGGGGTGGAGGATACACCTCAAAATTCCGGTTTCTGAATTCTGCCGGAACTGTAAAAATCCGGAAGAAAATACACCACTAAGAACGGGGGTCTTACTTAGTTAGCAAAGTTCATCCTTATGAATAGGGTCTGTAGTTAGGACCAAAAAAATGTCAATTTGCCTGTAGGAAACCCTATCTCTTACAAAACAGACGATATATATCAAAAACACACCAAAATTTCTTCATTAGAATTGTCTCTAGTTGGAATAAATTGCCCAAGGAAATTATGGAAATTTCGGATTCAAAGGGATTTAGGAAAAATTTGGCACAATATATCTGAGCGGTGCGGGACAATCCCTATATTCTTCATGCTTTATATTTTATTTTGTTTGTTTGCTCACCATTATTATTTCATTTTATTTTAAAATTTGACTTTGATCTGCTTATTTTATATGACCTTTTTTTCACCACTATTAGAGTACATTGTACCGTGTGGTTTGAATAAACTTTATTATTAAAAAAACAAAAAAAAAAAAAATTTTTATTGTCAAAGTAAATGAAAGGGAAGGGAGGGCTCTTGGTTCCCGTTCCCGGGCAAAATTTGTGACTCCGGAACTCCATCTGATGGATTGCTATGGATCCAATTCGCACGGATTCCTATTTAACCGGGGGCCGGATTCGCAAACCTGCTGCCTTTGGTTTTGATGGGTTTCCCACAGGTATTGCAGGTGGCTGCGGGTTCCGGATGACGATCGTTGAAAAAGTGCCAGACTTCTGCTGTCTTACGCTGTTGGTGTGGCAGTGCCGGATTGTCCCCGGGATTGACATCGACTTCCGCCCCAATTCCCCCAACATCGATCTCATTGTCGTCCTCCGATTCCTCCTCTTCTGTCTGAAAAATGAAAATGAATAATAGGATTGAAAAAAGGTGGGAATGACATTTAATAAAGAAAAAAAAATATGCCGGTCTGAAAATGGCTGACTTCGGAAAAAGAATATGTGGTCCAGCAGCACCTCGAAAATCCCCAAGATAATCATAGGATTTAAAAAAAGATGGTATTAATCAAAAATTTTTGGAATAAAGCTGAAGATTATCGACCACTGGTGCATTAGTAATTTAAATAATTAATTTTGTTTTGCAATTACTAATGGCAGATGCGGTGCCAGGACCTTATCACTACTTGCTGGGATGGGTCCATATTATCTTGTAACTCTCTAAGTACCTGAAATTGCGTCAGTGAAGGCCAATTGACCGATTATTTTATTTTTAGATCTATAGAACAAAATTAACAAAGACAAAATTGGGCAGCATTTTATGCTAATTCCGAGTATAATTTTTTCCCAAATTTGCTGAAAATGAAAAATCTGATTTTCAGGAATAATTCCGAAGTTGTGAAAAAAGAATTAGCATCAACAGAATCAGCATAAAATTCTATATTATTGTCTTTCATACTTTTGGCCTGATGTGATCTGCTAAAGAAGTTTTTTTTCTCAGTCAGTCAGTTTTATCAGTCTAAAGAATTTTAAGATCGTCTCTATGGCATGTGTAAGGTTTAGTTTGGCCAATTTTTCACAGTTAACTATTCAAATGGGTTTAAGCTCATTCTATAGTTAGCGCGAGAGAGGGACCAGGCCGATACCAGAAAAAAATTCAGGGGGAGGGAATGGTCCCTGGCGACCCCTCGAAAAATCCTAATAAAATTTAAGAATTATGCTAAAAGTTGTCAAAAAAATTCTGGCGGATTCAGTCCTGAGTGATCATCGCAAACTAGGTTTTTAATAACTAATAAGATATCTAAAGATAAAGTGCAATAAAACGATCAATAGTATGGTGATCAAATAGCCTAGCGTCTAAATGATTTAACCTCTCAAAAAACTGAAAATTAGGCGAACCTGAAGAAAATGATGCGAGAAAATCGCCTGTGATGAGGAGGAGATGAAAGGGATAGTGGGGGCGGAGGAGAAGGTAAGAGGGTGCTGGGTTGTTTTGCAAAAAAATATCAAAACCCAATATGTTCCCCAAAAACTTTTTTATTAGACTTGTTAGACCAAAACTTACATCGACAAACTTGTGCAGAATTTTATGCTCTATCTTTTGGTATTTTTAGTTTTTTGAAAATCGAACAAAAAGTTCGAATTTTTCGTGAAATACCCTATTTTTCCATATTTTTGAAAATTTTCGGACTTTTTGTTCGAATTTTGAAAAACTAAAAATACCAAAAGATAGAGCATAAAACACTGCACATCTTTATCGTTGGAAGTTATGGTCTAACAAGTCTAACAAAAAAGTTTTTGGGAACATATTGGGTTTTGATATTTTTTGCAAAACGACATAGCACCGGTAAGAGTCGTGGTCATGGTGGTGGACATGCTGCTGCTTGTGCCGGTTGTAGCCATTTTGTTGGGGCTGTAGAGGAAATCTGTTGAGGAAAATGAATTAACTGCAAAAGTCAAGTTAAAGAAAAGAAAACCTTCAAAAATTGTGCGAAATTAAGGATTAAGATTGCTTTTTAAACCAAAAAACTTATGTGAAATTGTGGGTAATAAATGCAGAAGGTTACATCAAGAATATGGTTGCAAAAATTATGGGATATACATAATGTAATAAGATATAACGATTAAATTAAAAAAATGAAAAAATTATAAAAGTGATCGATAGTTAGAGATACAAAAAATTTACACAGCCCTAAAAATTAGAGATCGGCCTGGGTCTGGGCCCAGCCTGGGTTTTTCTGGGTTTTTTCTGGGTTTTTTCTGGGTCTGGGCTTGTCTGGGTTTTTCTGGGTCTGTTTTTTTTCTGGGTTTTTTGCCCAGAAAAAACCAGACCCAGGTTTTTCTAAGTCCAAAAAACCCAGACCCAGGCGTTCAGACCTGGGTTTTTCTGGGTTCTGGGTCTGGGTTTTTCAAAATTGCCGATTTTAAAGATTTTTTTCTGAAAAAACACAAAATTTCTTGGTAAAATTGAAATTTTTTTACTCCAACTTTGTAATATATTAATTGATTTATTTTACCTTGATATTTTACACTATTTTTTTCCATTTTTATGAATTGAATTTTCAAAATCACACATTATGAAAAAACCCAGAACCCAGACTGGGCCCAGGCTCATTTTGACCTGGGTTTTTCTGGGTCTGGGTTTTTTCTGGGTTTTTTGCCCAGAAAAAAACCAGACCAGATTTTTAGTAAAAATGAGCTGAAATGGCAAAAATTTACTTAATGATGAAGGTGTATGTATTAAGTTATAAGAGAAAAAATTGCATATTTTAAATAAGAATTACTGATAGGGCTAGGCACAGGCCTCGCGGGAAATTAAAAAAAAAATTCGCCAGAAATTCCCTTCATTTCGGGGGAAAACTATCCATTTTTCTGAATATCAATTCATTCTAAATCTCATTGAAAATTTCCCGGGAAATTCCCGGGAAAATTCTCTGCCATTTTCTTACGCTATTTCGCCTAATCTCTGTTTCTCTACTTTCGACCTTCTATTTTCTAAAATAACAACAAATAAATAAATAAATACAAAAAATTGGTTCGCTAAATGTCAATTATTCATTCAAGCTAAATATCAAGAAACTATTTTAGATATTTTTTTGTAATTTTTTATTTTTTTGAAGTAGGGAAATTAGTAAAATTATTTTTGGAAGCAATTTTAGAAAAAAAAAGAAGTAAAAATTCCGAAAATTCATGTTTATTTATTTCAAATTATTAATTTAATTTTTTATACGAATTTGATGTTTAAAATTAATGTTAATGATCATTGATCACAATTCAAAAAGTGGGGGATTGGAGGAGGGATGTTTCTAATAAGGCGAATTTTCGCAAGCAACTTTTCTGAATACCCAGCCAAAGTTTCCTCGATTTCGAGGGAAATTTCCCGGTATGAATGCCAGGGAATGATTCCCTCGAAATAAAGAGAATTTTCCCGAGAAAATTTTTCTTGAAAACGGAGTTGAACGTAAAAATTTTCAGTTAAAATTTTTCATTTTTGTTTTAAATTCTTTAAGAGATCACTTTTTATAATTCATATCAGGCATGCTCATGGCTACAATTTTTATAACCGTAGCCGTTTATGTCAGGGATGTCATTTGTCCTGATTTATCAGATTTGTTCTGATTTGGAGGGTCCAGATCTGACAAAATAAAAATGCCCTGATTTGTCAGATTTGTCCTGATTTTCGACCTCTGTCCTTATTTTGTCCTGATTTTCTGATTTTTGTTGAAATTTCTCAAAAAATGAGTAATTTTCTTAAGGAAAAATTATTCCATTTTCAAAAATTTTCTCCGGCGGCCCCTATCGGGACCGCCGGCACTCTAATATAGCATATTTTTCAAAAAAGATCTTAAAAATGGTCAATTTTCTTAAAAAAGGACTAAATTTTAAAAATTTCCTCCGGCGGCCCCTATCGGGACCGCCGGCGCCCAATGCGTGATATCTTCGGCGCCACTTCTTAGAACCAAAAAATGGTCAATTTTCTTAAAGGAAAAAGACTAAATTTTCCAAATTTTCTCCGGCGGCCCCTGTCGGGACCGCCGGCACCCCTCCCATAGTAAAAATTTTTGCAAAAAAGCGGAGTTCCGTATGGCATGATCACAGCTCAAATGCTACGTCGTGAAGGTGAAGGTAAACTATGATTTGGATTGTTCACAGATGTATGATTTGCTCATTTCTTCCCCCAAATTGTTAAAATTGATCATGGGTGGTGAGAAATATGAATATTCGAACTAATATACAAGAATAAATCGATTTACAATTGGTTCAAAAGCATTTTACAAAATGTCCTGATTTTTGATCATGAAATCTGATTTTTTAAGCCTTTGTCCTGATTTTGAAAAATTTTCGATGACATCCCTGGTTTATGTATTTGTAGCCANAAAAAGATGAAGAAAAATTGACCAATTTTTTTAAAGAAATGGATCTAAAATCTCAAAAACTTCTCCCGGCAACCCCTATCGGGACCGCCGGACCCTCCAAAAATGATAAATTTGGATTAGAGTAAATTTGCTAATTTTTGGAGAAAAATGTAAAAATACACCCCTAAGAAGCGATTTTTCACCCAAAAATACACCCCTAAAATGAACCTTTCAAAATTTCCCTCAGCATGCGTACCCCTCCAAGCCCCTGGACATGGGTACCCGCTCCAAGCCGAAATCCTAGAACCGCCCCTGAAAACAATGCCAAAATTCTAAACAATTCCATTTTCTTAAATTTTAGGTCGCTTTGTTGTGGCCTGAACAAAGTGATGAGTTGATGTCGATGCTCATGCAAACAGTTGGCAAGTCAATCAGGAATACACATGGACGACAGAACCCGGCGTCATCGAGAAGCGGCTGAATGTTGGACTATCTCGGCGGGAGTTTATTGTGGGATCGGCGGATGGAGATGATTATGCCTTTTTTTATTTTTACGCTCTTAACACTTAAATATGTTTTATTCTATTTTTATATTTTTCAGCTCTTATTTCAATTTTATTATGAGCCTTGGATCTCTCCATTCATACAATGGAATGATTTTTCAATAATTTTGTTCCTTTCCATTCTAACTTTTTTTCAAATCACACTCGTTATGCATGTTTTTGTTGTTCATTCATTCTCACATCATAAATTCTCAAAAGATTTTTATTCCAGAGATTTTTGCGTTGTTCTTATTTCTCCTATAGATCTATGCTGTTGTCCTTTTTATAATTTATTTCCCATAAATTCGATAAAGTTTTAAGCTGTCTTGCTTTTTTTAAATCTTGGTCGAAAAATACTTGCTTGCGCGATAATACAAAATCCCAAATGGTCACGTTAGTCCAAAAATCCTAAATCCAACGCCAAATCCTAAGCCAAAAAAAATTTTTGGAACTTTTTAGACCAAAAGTATAAAAGCAAAGCTATGCAGAATGCATGCTCTGAATTTTTTTCCTAGGGCTAAGACTTGAACAAAAATTTTGAAATTTTCACGAATATGATCGAAAATTTTCAAGAAAATAATTAAGGCAGGCAATCCAATCAGCTTTTGGCTACGGATTTAGGTTTTAGGCCATGCAACGGTTTGGCCAGATTGACCATTTTGGCAGTTTTTTAAAAATTTTAACGCCTCAGCACCCTGCATTATGTGTTTTTCGTTGGATTTGGGATTTTTGGACTAACGCGACTATTTGGGATTATATAAACTAACGCGCAAGCACCGAAGAAAATATCCAAACAATGTAAAAATGGTAATTTGAGATCGGATCAGAAAGCAGCAATCAATCCTGGTGCGAAAAGTTCCACAGTTTGAAGATGCGGTCGTAACACGCACTAACAATCCAATTTTCGTCCGGGGGCACATCCACCAAGTGACCTGTGTTCGATTCTCCGAATTTACAGCAGTGTTGTCCTGATCCACCAAATTATGATCTGATCCATGATCTGATCTGATCTGATCCTGATCCCAGGGGTCGGATCAGATCAGATCATTTTTGATGATCCAGACCCCTGGATCAGGATCAGATCAGATCATTTCCGAAAAAGGTGGATCAGGGACAACACTGATTTACAGTTTCTTACCTTTTGCTTTACCTTCATATTGTGGACGTCTAACACCCGCCGAAGGGGTTGCCATCCCTGGCTGGTCCACAGCTTCATAGGAGCCGGTGACCAAAAACTCGCCGGACGGGTTCATTCTCACCCGGGACACCTTGGAGGATGAAAAAGATCGATTTTTATTTGATAAAATGCAAATTAATGTAATGTTCAACCTATTCAAATACCAAATTTTGATGGGCCGGCATTGTATAATTTGTATAGAGATTGTATAGAGCTGTGCCGGTGCTGGGTTGTTTTAAAAAAATTATCATAATGGGCGTTTTAAAAAAAAGAATCAAAACTCAATATGTCCTCTAAAAACTTTTTTGATAGACCTGTTAGACCAAATGTATAAAAGGCAAAGTTGTGCAAAATTTTATTCTCTATCTGCTGGTATAAAATTTTTTTCGGATTTCGAACAAAAATGTCGAAAAAGGTCAAAAAACCCGTATTTTTCGATATTTTTTACTTTTTTCGACATTTTTGTTCGAAATTCGAAAAAAAAATTTATACCAGTAGATAGAGTTTAAAATTCCGCACAATTTGCCTTTTATACTTTTGGTCTAACAGGTCTAACAAAAAAGTTTTTAAAGGACATATTGAGTTTTGATCCTTTTTTTTTAAAACGCCCATTATGATACTTTTTTTAAAACGCCCATTATGATACTTTTTTTAAAACGCCATAGCACCGCTGTGCCGACGCATGCGCATATCGAATTGGGTTGGGCTTTCTGCTCCTGACTGACTTTGCATGTGTTATCGGCGCTGCCAGTGACCATCAAAAAGCCTTTTTGGTGCCAGCAAACCGTGTGGATGCCCTTCTGGAGCCAGGGAAACATGATGCATCTCCAGGAACACGATGCATCTCCCGGTGCGCAAATCGCACACTCGCCCGTAGCAGTCAAGACCACTAAAAATTCAGATTTTTTTTGAAGGAAAATGAAAAAAAAACGATTTTGTCACCCTGTCAGGAGTAGAGAACCATCGGTGTGGAAGTCCAAATCGAACACGGACTTGCTATAGCCTTCCTGGTACTAGTACAACAACTCCTGCAATGTTTCCAGGTCGTACATGCGGTGCTGGGTCGTTTTATAAAAAGTGCCAAAATCCAGTTTGTTCTCCAAAAACTTTTTTGCAAGACTTGTTAGACCAAAACTTCCAGCGACAAAGTTGTGCAGAATTTTATGCTCTATCTTCTGATCGGCCAAAAAGTTCGAAATTTTTCGAAAATATCGAAAAATACGTATTTCGCGAAAATTTCGAACTTTTTTGCCGAATTTTGAAAAATTAAAAATACCAGAAGATAGAGGATAAAATTCTGCACAACTTTGTCCCTGGAAGCCTTTGGTCTAACAAGTCTTAACAAAAAGTTTTAGGGGAACATATTAGGTTTTGGCACTTTTTTATAAAACGCCATAGCACCGTACATGCGCCAGGACGACGAGTCGGAATCGGAACTAAAGGGGAAAAGTTCGAAAATAAGTTTTCACCAAAATCACCCAGGTTGTGGCCAGCAGATAGAGTCCGCTCGGGTGGAATCCAACCGGTGGCACCCTGCCCTCCTGGCGTGCCATCGGCGCATCCCTGTTGATCTCCTACTGAGCATGCCCTCCCGCCGGAAATCCCCGTCCCCGGATTTTCTCCATCTTCAGCAAAATTGTAGACAATCTATGTTTTTCTATGCCTCGAGTCTACTTGCATGCAAAAAAACTTGCAGTTAAATTTTTTTATAATTGCATTACAATCTAGAGACTTCAAGTTTAGAAATCTAAATTTACAGGTTATATCTTGGATGGACAATATTTTTCTTTAAATTTCAACGGCTTCTAATCCAAAAAACTAAAAATGGTAAAAAAACGAGTTTCTTAAGCATTAGCCTAGATAGATAATGGTTTGATTCAACAACTTTTGTAATGATGGTTAAAATAAAGGTTAGAAATTTACTTTACCTAAATTTACTAAACGATAATTTGGCCAGTTTTGATCTGAAAATTAACCTTTACCCCCCCCCATTAGCCTTAGCCATTAACGATAAAATTATTTTTTTTTTTGCGATTTTCAGGCCCAATGGCCTAGAATATAAGCAAGTAGTGTAAGTGTATATTATCGGGCTCATAAATGCATGAAATTGGAGAAAAATCCAGATTTCTTACCACCTAAACAGATCTGATTATCATCTTCATCGTTGCGTAACATCGTTCACTAATAATAATAACCCAATTGCGACCATAATGAGTTTTGGATGGTCCTTAGGTCCATTAAAAAATTTCTGCTAAAAATTCTGCGAAAATACGGGTTTTCTGCGGTGTTTTCAAAGGGCGGGGCTTGACCAAAATAAAGAATTTTATGGATGGAATGCGTAACTTTTAGCCATATAATTCTATTTTCGGAAGTCTGAAACTGATTTTTAGAGAACCCCGAACTTAAAGGAATTCAACTCTTGATAGCTCATCCGAAAATTCAACTACTATGAGTTGGTGGCTAAAATTTAAATTAAAACCTGTCTTAATTCGGTATGGTGACTGAAATATTTTCAATGAAACCTGAAATTTTATGGAATTCAACTCTTTGAAGCCTAAATTTCATGTAAAATCAACGGTTCAAAGCTCGGAATTTCTTGAAAATCCATCCTAGAGCTTAAAATTACGTGAAAACTATGAAAATCGGATTTCCCCGCACAATTTTCGCCCTCCAAGATGTGAATTATACGTCGCGCAGTCTCCTCCTCCCAAATTCCAAATAATCAATCCGACCGAATCCATCCAATTTCCAACCCAAATTGATGCTCCCCCTCCGAGCGATCGCGATCCGAGTCCGGGGGGGGGGGCAGTTGAGTGCTTGCTTCACTTTTCTTTACTTTCGAAAGTGAATTATGCATTGTTCCATCGGGGGCGAGCAAGCGAGAAGCTCCTTATTACCATGACTTTGTGTAAAGTTGTTTTTACATCCAAAAAGGGTGCTGGGTTGTTTTGCAAAAAATATCAAAATGGGCGTTTTGCAAAAAAATATCAAAACCCAATATGTTCCCTAAAAACTTTTTTGTTAGACTTGTTAGACCAAAACTTAAACCGACAAACTTGTGTAGAATTTTATCCTCTATCTTTTGATATTTTTAATTTTTCGAAAATCGAACAAAAAGTTCGAATTTTTCGTGAAATACCCTATTTTCCCATATTTTTGAAAATTTTCGAACTTTTTGTTCGAATTTAGAAAAACTAAAAATACCAAAAGATAGAGCATAAAATTCTGCACAATTTTGTCGCTGGAATATTGGTCTAACAAGTCTAACAAAAAAGTTTTTAGGGAACATATTGGGTTTTGATATTTTTTTGCAAAATGCCCATTTTGATATTTTTTGCAAAACGACATAGCACCCCAAAAAGTTGTCACGGGCATCTTTGTACCTGCTACTAATAGCTTCTTGGTATGGTGACAACTAAAAAACAATTTGTAATTTTTGCTTGCTGACACCTCATTCTCACCAACATTGTCCGGAGTATCAATCTTGGTATTAGGTACCATAACTGGTAACCTGCTAGCATTTTGAATATCCTGCTAAATATTGCTCTTTACTCATGGTATCCATCATATGTACATTATATTGGTAAGCTGGTATTTCGTGCATAAAGTCTTGAATTAGATGGGTCTAACTTAATCAACATGAGTAAATTTGTATACTTTTACCATAAAAGAGTATCATGGTGGGTAAGCCGATATCCCTTCACTACAGTATAATTCCTCTTTCACGTTTCTTTTTGGTCTCAAATATCTTTGGTAACATGGTTGTCACCCTTTTTGAGTATAGAAAATTAATACAGGACCTATGTCATATAGATTTATCTTGTTTTTTTTTGGATATGTTATAATCAGCGCAGAGAGCTCATAGAAATCAACTTTTATTTTTATCCCCATGATTTTATGACGCGAAAACATTAGTTAGTGTTAGAATGATGTATTGTTGCCTGTTTTCACTTTCTCTAATTCACCCACGTTCCTGTAACTATTTAAAATAAGGAATTCGCTTCAAAAGTTCATTAAAAAGTCCATTTCTAGAGTAAATCGGTTAAATTTTACCTTACTAGAAGTGTAATATGGGTACTATACCCTCACTAGTGAATCCTTTATGCAATTTGTGATTTGAATCATCAGATCTTTTCGTTATACCGCGATGTGTAGGTTATCTTGACAGAACTTTGAGTGTGGAAAAATGGTACAGGACCAATGTCATACATCGGTATTCTACATGGTTGGTAACATAGTGGGGTAACCAGGGCTCGGCACGGGCCTTAAAAATGCAGGCCCGGCCCGGCCCGCTTCGTACTCGCCACCGGCCAGGTCCAGTGACAACTTGTTCATTTCAGGCCCGGTAGGGTGAAAATAAATAAAATAAATTAAAAAATCAGGCCCGGCCCAGGCCGTGCCCACCCCTGGGTATTAACCCAGTATTTTTTGCATGATCCGGTGTCCCATCTGTGGTCTAGTCCACTTAACTAATATGTACACATTACAACTCATAAAATTCGTACTTTTTCTGGACCTCCAAAAACACTAATTCCAGCCTCGAAATCTGTGTTGGTTGGTCCTTCTGATTGGCTTCCAACCTTCACACTCATACATACATCTCCCGCCGTTATTCCCCTCAATTTTCGCGTTTTGTTTGCCCCCGTGTCCTCCTCCCCAACCATAGTTTGTCCCCCAAATTCGATGGATTGGTCACTATTTAGGCAATGGGGAGGGGGTAGAGGAAGGTGGTTAAGGTCAGAGACACAGAAATCCCACTAAAATTCACTCAAAATGGTCCAAAATCCTCGAAAATCCTTTAAAATGGTCCAAAATTCATGGAAATCAGTTTAAAATTGTCAAAAATCACGAAATCCATCTCACCAAAAATACTACAAAATTGAAATTTTTTAACAACGCTCATAAATTTTTTATATAATAAAAATACTAACGCACTAAAGCAAGCCCCTAGGAACCTAAAAAATTTCCAGTAATATCCCTACACATCACATTTTCACAGGTCTAAAAGAAAATGTTTTCTTTGATCGGATACATATATATGGGAGAAAGAAACGATTCTCTATCCCTCCCCCACCTTAATTTGCATATTTTTTTTGTAAATCAGGCCTTCCCAAGCACAACACACAAACATTCTTCCCATCTTCCAATCCATCTAAAAGCATCCCATCCTCCATCCCTATTCTTCGATATATTTTTCATTTTTTTGGGTCCTCCAAAAATATTAAAAACCCTAACCTGGCCTATGTAAAGTCACGACCTTTTTGGCCGTAAAAATCCGTAAAAATGACTCACTTTTCATCAGTACAACCCATTTGTTAGCTTTAGGGGGGGGGCTAAGGTTGTTTTGTCTTGGGTGTCGCGCGCTTTGTTTCCTTGGCCCAAAGGGTCACCCATCGGCGGCGGGAGAGGGGTCAGGTTACCATTAGTAAGGGCCAAGAAATGGGGAGAAGGGTGGACAAGCTTGGCCCCCCAAATCCTCCGAGAAGACCGACCCCTCCTAAGGGTCATTGTGTCCCTTGCCGAGAGGTTCTACGACCGTCGGGTGTCCGTCCACCCAAAAAAAGAAAAAAATTAGCAAGATGTTTTGATATCCGATGCCTACCATGATAAGTATAATCTATAGAATTTATAGAGCTTCTTGATAAATTGAACATTGATGACCATTTAAATATCGACCTAAGTTTGCAGCTGAACCCCAAAAAATTATTTTTAGACCCAAAAAATAAAGTGAATTTTCGACCAATTATATCCCTGAAAAAGAGTTGCACCATTCGAGCGTTATGGCCAAGATAATCACTTGTGTTAGGAAAAAGGCCAATATGAGTGATATCTTGGCCATAACTATTCTTGTATTGGGCCAGTTCAAATGAAATTAGCTTATTTCATAGCTAATTTTATGCATTATCTTTTGGCACAACTAACATTTTTCTAGGCTGCATTTAAGCCGAGTTATTAGGCCTGGGATTGGCCAAGGTCGACTTGTCACGGGGTCGAGTTGTCTTGATCCCCCAAATTATAACAACCTCCAAAATGGCCCAGCAGTCCCCCAAAATCCCCATAGATCCCTCCACAAGGGTCATCCATTGTGTCCCCGGCGGCAGAGAGTCGGTCCTCCAACCTTCAAGTATTCCCCGCTAAATCCATCCACAAGTGGACTTTATTACGAATTGATGAAGTTGGATAAGAAGAATTTATATAGCCCAAATTGTACAACAAAATTATTTCAGAATTTTTGTTGAGCCTAGCCCAAATCCTAACGAAAATCGAAGACAGTCTTGGTAAGCTGCAAGTTTTGACAAGAAATTTTTGTCTGGCCTTAATATCCTAAACACTAAAATTTTTGTCAAGAAAAATGCTTGAACTTCGTAGAATCTTTTCTTTATAAAAGACATTATTGATATGGATTAACTTATTCTTGTTAGATCCCCGAGAAATCCTAAGCATGAAAATTCTTGTTAAAAATGCTTTACATTTCTCAAGGACATTTCTTAGCAAGAGACAAGCTATCTTGGTAACCCAACCCTTGAAATTTTTATCAGAAAAAATCAATGGAACATTTTATTGGCAAGAAACTATCCGTGCGGTTCAAAAACTATCATGAAGTTGGAGATTCTTGTTGAAGTGCTTAATGGCCAAGAATAAAGCTAGGAAATCTGGCAAGAAATTTATTACGGTGATCAAATTCCTGCTATTACTGATGTCATTCAAATCTTTTGCCAAGAAAAGCTCTCACAAAAGAACACAAGGGATCAATCTTATCTTTGTGGCCGAATATCCATCCTATTGTTCCGCTCTCCCTGATCATAAGTACAAAAGAAAGTCCCCATTGTTCTCCGCCGAGGGTTGTTGACGGGATACACCCGACAAAATGCACCATCTCTCTTTTCTCTGCTTGTCTGGCATCCCAAATCCCTCACTATTTTCCTGATACTCTGACTTTTCTGATCCAGATCCCATGCTATTTTCACAAATTTCTCTGGCTTCCTTACCTCATGGCCATTCATACTATTTCCTTATACTTTGGCTTCTCCCTCTTAAATTATCACAACTTCTCAGGCTTACTACCCTCTCGATTTTACCCGCCGCTATTTCCGCGTTTCTCTGACTCTAAAGGTCTCTCACAAGACTACACTATTTCGCGAGTTCTCCAGCTTGTCTCGCCACTATTTGCTTCCCATTGGGGCGGATCGCCACCAACCACAACTACTCCATTATCCTCTCATCCCCCTCCTCCGTTATTCGATCGGTGCGCGGATTTTGAAGGCCACAACAGCAGCGGTTCCGGGGACTGGCGGAAATGGGGAAATTGGGGGAGGGTGGCAGCAGGCGCCAAAATCCCCCTCCGAATTCCCTTTCCCCATACTTTCACTCTCCACCGATTGATCTATTGTGTACAAAATTTCCAATGTGGAGTGGATCAAAGGGTTTTTGAGTGAAAACTATAAAGTTCAATCAAAATTCGATACGATTGTCAATTTCCTTAACATTCTTCACATCTTCTAATAATTGCCCAGCAGAGGTAGAATTCAAAGATCGCATTTGGCCTAGTAAATATATAGGTCAAAAATCCCGAATTTTATCCCACCCCATTTTTATCCCGAAATTTATCCCACCCTGTGTCCTTGTCCCACAGGTTCAAAACTCCAGAATATGGCCATCAAGATCCAAAAAGGATATGGTCATCATTTCAAAATCCAAAAACCCCAGAATTGGTCCTCAGTTTCGGAAAATCCCGGTTTCAGTTGGTCTAACAGATCCCAGGCCAAAGTGGCAAACTTGGTTCTCTTCCAAGTCCTGGATTTTGTCAAGATGAAGGTATAACTATGAGTTTTCAAAAATCACCCAAAAATCCTAAAAAGCATTTAAAAATTTTTTTTTATTTTTTTATTACCCGTCTGTCTCCGACCTCCCCGAGGGCGGCGCTTTTCTGGGTCAGCCTCCGTGGATCGGGCTGGGTTGATTCATCGGCGGAGATATAATCAACAAGATCCGATGACTTTTTTTTGTAAACAGACAAAACAACCGATTGATTAGCAACGCTTTTCGGTGCTTTTGAAGGCGTAAAATGCAATTTTTGAACATTTGAAAAATTGTAAAAAAAAATTTTGCAAAAAATAAATTTGCTTCGTATAGCCAATTATTTTAAGATAAGAGTTGAAAAAACTTCATTGCCATTCTAAATTTTCATCATTTTATTCCTTTTCTAAGGTTGAAAATCCGCTGACCTTTACCATTTCAAAGTTCATGAGTTTTTCGAGTCCCTCAAAATTTTTTTTTATTTTTAATTACTTTAAATCCACTTGATTCGGCGGGAAAAAACAAAAATTTTACAATTTTTTATTTTGAGCTCTGAAGACCGCCGATATGCAGAAGATGCAATACTTACCCGCGTGAGTTGTGTGTTTTGGAAGGATCCGATCTGATCCGATCCGATCAATCATCCCCCGAGGGGCTTTTTTCTGATCATCCTCGATCCTCATCATCGTCCGCCCGTTTCCCCCAAATATTTTGCACCATTCATAATTGGTCCCCTCGGCGGGGGAATTTACATATGTAAATAATATATGCAATTATCCTAGAAGGAATTTGGAGTCCAAAAATTGGATTTTGGCATTGAATATGCAGGAAATGAATTTTCAGGATTTTTGCAGCCGGAAAATGGGTTTTTTGAAATTTATTTGGCATGAAAACATATAGAAAATGAATTGATTGTCGAATTTACGGGATTTTAACATGATTTTTTTATAGTTCCGAAAAATGGGTTTTCTACCCCTGAAAACTCACTTGTTCACTAAAAACTCATCGACCAAATAAAAATCATTGTAGATTTACGAATGATTCATACCGGTCACACCGAAAAATTTGGCCCAACCAAATCAAAGGAAAAATTTATTATTTTTTAAATGAAATTCGTGTATCAAAAAATTAATTTTTGATAAAAAAATTCTACAAGAAATTGTTTATTTTTCCTAAAATTTTGAAAAATATCTGTTAAAAATTATTTTTTGGGCCAATTTTAATTGAGAATAATTTTAAAATTTTTCCAGACCCTAATTGTTTTAATTTTTCAAAATTTCAGCTGATCTCTGGCCACAAAATGCCATAAAATGCCCTTTGCTTTGTTGAAAAATCGCCAAATTTATTTCCATTTTAATTTTGTGCAAATCATCCTTGGCTTCCTGATAATCCACCTTTCGACTTCTGATAATCCACTTTTTTCGGGTAAAAAACAATCATATTTTTTTCTATTAATAAGGACCTAAAAAAATTTCTTGCATCCTCTTTAATAAAATTTCGCCTATTAAGAATTTTTGAGACAAATTACCTGATTTTTTCGGATTTTCTTGGATTAAAAGGAATTTTTAAATTCCTTAGTGATTAAGAAATATAGATTTTTCAAAAAAAAATTCTTTTACTTTTTTTCATGAAAGAAAATTCCACAAAAAGTCTCAAAATTCCGGAAAATTTTATAGTCTCAAATGCAAATTTTAAATATTAATAATATATTTACAATTTTTTAAAATAATAATTTTCAGCCTTCACGGCGGAACACGAAGATCGGGAGCTTTGCGGGTCCTCCAACAAAGTTTGCTTCAACGACGGAATTTGTTTTGTCAACCGAACTGAGGAGGGCACAGAATTTTATTGCGAATGCAGGTCCCAAAAATTTTTCTGATTTAAAATTGATTTTAATCGATTTTCTTTTGTTTTTAATTTTAGGATTTTCCCTCGGAATTCATGGAAAACAGAAATTCTCATAATTATTTTTATTTTTAAAAGTTTTTTAATTTTTAGTAAATTTTGTTTATTTTTTTAGCGATTTTTGGCGACTTTTCCCCCAACTTGCCCAATTTTTTAAAATCCCTTCTTGATCTTTGGATTTCACATGAATTTTCATTTTTTTTTGATTTCCTACCTTTTCCTATATTTTCCTGAAAACCCCAATATTTACAGGGATGGCTTTGATGGCCTTTTGTGCGAGTTGAACTGCCGTTTACGGTGCCAAAATGGGGCAAAGTGCCGGAATACGGTGGAGAAGGGCGAATGGTGCGAATGCCAAAAGGGTAAAAAAAAATTTTCATAAAATATTTCAAAAAATATCTTTTGGCTAAATATATATCCTAAGTTATCGAAGGAGGTCCTGAAATCCTTTGGGTTTTTGACCTTCATTTTGCAGGGTATCGTTTTATATTAAGTTGAGGTTTTCGCATCGGAATATGGTCTAAAAATCTTACGATGCCTGAAAAAAATTTCAAATAATCTTTCGCATCTTAACGAACTATAATTAAATGCAGTTTTTTCTCTAATTTAAGCCTTCCCAAATAGGGCACTCCTGCTGATCTGAGAGGGGTTGAAAAATTTAAGCCCCTGGAATTAATTAGAGGTATCGGTAAATGAGATATTATGTAGGGGTCAGAATGGTTTCGGTTTGGTTTGGGTTGGTTAAGTTTTTCGGCATTCTTTATTTAATCTTAAATAAATCAAATTTTAAAAAAACCAAAAAATGCCCTTTTTCTTTTATCTTTCAGCTGAAATAATGTCTGGATTGAATAAAATTTTCAAAAATTCATGATTTCCGGTCTATTCATTTTGCAGGTTTTCGTGGCCCATTATGTGCGGAACGCATAGGAAAAATGCCAGACCCTGAGCCCCCGGAGGCAGATGCCGATTGTCGCGAACGTGGGTGCCCTTTCGCGCACGTGTGCCTTCCGGAAACGCGTTCGGAAACGCAGACGGAAGAGCATCCGGAACGCTTACGCTGTGAATGGGATCTGTGCGTCCGTTGGGGCCAGTCTCCCTGCTCCAACAACGCGACCTGCGTTCCGCTAAAGGTACGCAAAAATTTGACGCATTCTTAGGAGGGTTTTTTTTTGAATTTTTTTTTGAATTTTTTTTTACGTTTTTTTTTTGAAAATTTTATTGCATTTCTATGTTTTTTTTCTAATCATAGTGATTTTTTTTGCGTTTCTGAAAAAAACACCTTTTCGAATGATTTAAACTTATTACATTTTCATGCATTTTTAAAGAATGATTTCCGCTGTGAGTGTCCCCCGGGTTTCCGTGGACGTCAGTGCGTAGAGGACGTGAACGAGTGCGCGGAGGCGGAAGTTAATCCATGTCACAATTTTGGAAAATGCGTCAATACACCTGGTGCGTTCTGGTGTCGCTGTCAGCCTGGATGGACAGGTGCGTCAATATCCCTAAAATCATCATAGATAAATAAAATTTCGAACTTTTTAATATCCCAGGGACGCGTTGCGAGTTGCAGGCGAGTGCATGCGAACGCAACCCGTGCGGCGAGCACGGCATATGTCACGACGCAGACGATGACGCCAAAAATGGCACGCGTGCGTACACATGCGATTGTTTTGGCAACTTCACCGGCGACCACTGCGACACGGATTGCCGACATCCGCGCGTGATAGTGACGGAGGCGGAAAGCGGACGACGCGAGTGCGCGTGCCCTGCGGACAAAACGGTGGAAATGCCAAAAATGGCGTCAAATCGGATTTCAAAATTTTGTTTGTTACAGGGCGACAACTGCGAGCTAACTGCAACCGATTGCAACAGAAAAGATGACGCGCAGAGCCAATGCCAAAACGGCGGACAATGCGTTCCGGCGGGTGCCAAGGCATTCTGCATTTGCCCGACAGGGTTCTCCGGTGTGCGTTGCGAGCACGCGGAAACGACGACTGCAGTCACGGCAAGCAGCACGTCGCATGCTCCAGCGGAAGAACCCTGCACCGTGAAGGGGTCTAATTTGAAATTATACAAATACCGTATTCTCTCTAATATAAGGCCTCCCAAAAAATATAAGGCCTAAAAAATATAAGGCCCCCTCTCTAATAAGACCACCTTTTTGAGAGTTAAATGTCCGTTTTTTAATCAATTTCCTTTTTTATTCTATAACTGCTAAAATCCGCGTCAGAAAAGTCCGGCAATCTAGAGCACCTTTAGTTTCGAATTTGGCCTCGAAACGATTTGTCCGAATGTGTTTGACGCTTTTGTTCTCACTTCTCCTTGCCTCTGTTCCTTCATTTCATTTCACTAGATCCAAAGACCACTCTGTCTTCGAGTGGGCGTGTCCCTCCATAGAGTGGGCGTGTCCCTCCACCTAGTCCATATAAATAGCTTTTTCCGATGTCCATTCCTCCCATTTTGTGATCGCGCGGAGATTTATTCTTTGCAAACAAAACAATCGCTTTAATAACATTTTTTCAAAAGGGATTGCCGGACTTTTCTGACGCGCATTTTATAATAACGAAAGATTGTTTTATTGCGACAATGATGCATTAAGTCAGAGATGTTATCGAAAATTTTCAGAAAAAAGAACACAAGAACATAAGAACATAAAAAAGAATTAACTGAGAAAAATCCTCAAAATAAAGATAATTTTAAAAAATTCGAATTATTATCAGTTTTGTGCATCTCATTTAACTTTTTTACTTCTTAATTCAGTCAAATTCGTCTTCGTCAAAAATTTTTTTGCTTTTATCCACTATTTGGAATGCCGGGGGACTATCTGAGAAAAAATTGTCCTTTTTTAAAGAAAAGAAGCCTGATCTAAATCTAGTTTTTAGCTAATGAATTTATTGGATTTTTTATAATATTTTAAACTTACTTAATTCTGTACCAAAAATTCCTCCATTATTAAGTTAGCTAGTTTTGGTGTCCGGCCCAAAAATTGCTCTTATTGAGTCATACAACATAACTCCATTTTTTACAGGAGATTTTTATTCTGGAAATTTGGGATTTTAATGAAATTTACGATATTTATAAGACTTTTAATTTTGGAAGAATATTTACATTCATCTTTATATTAATTAATATAAGATTTAGTGGCCTTTTTAAATTTTATTTTTTTATTTCAGAAGGGCATGTCTGAATGGAGGCCGTTGTATACGGAGAAAAGGAGGAGCAACTCAATGCAAATGCACAGGACAATTTATAGGTACCTAAAAAATTCATGATTTAAATATAATTTTTTATTTATAAATGGAAATTTCTAGGCTGATTCAAAATGATTTTCGAAAATTTTAAAATTAAATTTATATATTAGAAAATCTTCCAACATTTTGAATATTCGTTTAATAAAAATTATAAAAAAAAATTGTAAAATTCTTTTTTTATATAAATACTTTGGCCAAAAATTTTTGGGTACTTTTTCGGTTTATGTCCACAATTTACCCCTCCCCAAAAAATTCAAAATATTTTCTCAATTTTCATTAAAGAAAAGATCACTGGCGTAATTTTCGACGCTGAATCCGATTCTGACGTCCATTTTGTCGTAATGCGTCAGCTGACGTCATTTTTTAACGTTGACGTCAAAATTTTTTTTTGTAAAATCAACTAAATACTACTCCGGGGTAATTTTTGAGCTGAATACGATTTTAACGTCCATTTTGACGTAATGCATCACGGTCTAAAAATGGACATTAGAAAAAAGAAAATCATTAAAAAAAATTATTTTTTGACGTCAGTGTCAAAAAGTGAGATGAGATGACGCATTACGTCAAAATGACGCATTACAAGAACGCCAAAATGACGCATTAAGATGACGCATTACGTCAAAATGGACGTCAGAATCGGATTCAGCGTCAAAAATTACGACTAGAGAAGTTATTTTTGAATGAATTAATGAAAAAAACTACAAATTTTTTTTGAATTTTTTTTTGGGGGGGGGGTAAATTGTGGACACAAACCGAAAAAGTGCCAATTTTAGTTTTTGGATTAATAAATTTAAAAAATATATTTCTACCCCAAGGTGTATGGTGCGATAGGCCACTGAGGCTAAGTGCCAAGACACAACAACATGCCAATGTCACCACGGGAGAAGACCCTTGTGTGCCGAATCCATGCCAAAACGGAGGACAATGTTCTGTCAAGGACAATGGTTGGAGTTTGTTTAACCCTGTTCTTGTCCAATAAAACACTCAAATTTTAAAGTTTTTCAAGAATATTTCATCCCACAAATTTCTTTATTTTACACCTTTTTCTTAGCAAAAATTTTGACCAGTCATGGTGAATCTATGAATTTGCCGGATGTTTAAACCTTTTTGTTTTTCGTTTATTTTCCCGTTTAAAATGTTTCATTAAAAAAATTTGCATGAATTTTTTAGATTTTTTAAAAATCATTTAGGTCCCCTTTGCAAATGTCCTTTTGGTGTTTCTGCCGGTAAAACATGTGAGCTAAAGTGCCATTGCTCTTCCGATGAAGGATGTGCCGAGGTCCAGCCAGGAAAAGCAGAATGCTTCAGGGTAAATTATGAAATAATTTTTCCGAACCCTCCATCATGAAATTCTGATTTTTTATTTTTTAATCGGCATTCTACTCATCAATGGTGTCGGATTTTGGGACTCTTTATAATTTTTGAAAAACTAACCCATAACCCCAAAAAATTATAATTTTTCATAGAATATTTCTACAACTCGACTAACGACGACCAGAACAACTATAGTAGCTTCTTCTGAAACCGGATTTGCGAGTGCGGAAGAGGATGATGAAGCGGAACAGGATAGATTCAACGTCCCGTTTCTGCCGGATTTGGAACACAACGACACCCTTGGCACCGCTGCCCCACTTACAGTACATAATACCGCTACAGTATACCCTATAACTGGATGGGATGAACTTACAGTAACCAGCAAATTCTTACTCTTTGGTGCCCTTTGGTAGTTAACTGCTAACTCCAATTCTTGGCGTCAAATTTGGGTTCAAAACTAATGAGGCACTAGTTGCAAAGCTTTTTGGGACTCTAATATTTTTTGAGTCCCGGAACATTTATTGAGTCTTGGAAATAAAAAGTGATCCTGATGATTTTGAATCCCGGGACTAGCACCACTAATTATATTTTATTCCTTTTTTATTCTCTTTATCTCCTATAGTAATATCTTCGCACTCAATTTCATATTTATTTATTTATTTTATTATTTACACTAAATTTTGTATTTCAAAAAATAATGAACCAAAAAATAATGAACGCCTACTGCCGCCATAAATTCCTAGTGAGATCACCTTTGTATGGAATTACAGTAACCAATTTATTCCTATCATATCTCTACCGTAATATTTTACAGAATGTTTCCTCCTGTGACCAGTGTGCCAATGGGGCCAAATGTGTTACGGTAGGGGACCGATTGCAATGTTTGTGCACCGCTGACTTTATGGGGCCATTGTGCGATGTGAAACAACAGGTATTTCGAAGCGAAATTAATGCGCGCCAAAACTTGAATTCAAATTCAACAACTTTTATGAGCCAAGCATATTTTCAAACCAAAATTTAAGCCCAAAATCTTTCTTTATGTTCATTTAAGGGTGCTATGTTGTTATATAAAATATATCAAAATGGAAAATATCAAAACCCAAAACTTTCTTCAATTTTTTTTCAAAGCTTGCTTGGACAAAACTTCCAGCGACAAAATTGGGCAGAACTTTATGCTCTATCTCCTGCTGGTATTTTTATTTTTTCGAAATCGAATTCAAAAAATTAAAAATACCAGAAGATAGAGCATAAAATTCTGCACAGCTTTGTCGCTGGAAGTTCGGCCAATCAAGCCTTAAAAAATTTTCCTGGAGAACTCTTTGGGTTTTGATATTTTTATATAACGACCCATTAAAGGTGCATTCAGTATAAGTTCAAAAATTTAGCCTATGGCTAATCGCGTTCGCGCCAACATTTCAATTCAAATTTTTGCATCCCATAATAAAATTTATTTTCCCCGTTTAGTTATGCGCCGGAATCAGTTGTTCCAAGCCTGGTGAACAGTGTCTGTTGGTGCGGAATATCCCTGGTCACCCGGACCGGGCCCGATGTGGATGTCCGCTAGGCACTGGTGGCAAAAGGTGAGGATTATCTCGTAATCGAAATCCTCGAAATCGTCTAACAATTTGCGATTCTTCGATATTAACATTTAAATTTGGCAAAAAAATTTGCAAATTTTCGGCCATAGATATCCCAAAAATTCATCAAGTTCCTAAACAAATATTAGAATAAAAAATAATATTTAATAATCTCAATTTTAAAATCCTCATATCATGGGTGCTGGGTCTTTTTTTAAAAAGTATCATATGTAATGGGCGTTTTAAAAAAATAGATCAAAACTCAATATGTTCTCTAAAAACTTTTTTGTTAGACCTGTTAGACCCAATGTATAAAAGGCAAAGTTGTGCAGAATTTTATGCTCTATCTGCTGGTATAAAATTTTTTTTCGAATTTCGAACAAAAATATCGAAAAAGTCAAAAATATCGAAAAATATTGTTTTTTCGAATTTTTCGATATTTT